>MU226013.1:2166238-2190842 GCA_018584345.1 Thuja plicata | reverse complement strand
GCTAAGATTGATCCTTTGAAGTACTTGCTCAGTAAAGCTACTCTCACAGGTAGACTAGCCAAATGGGTCATGATTCTCAGTGAGTTTGATATTAAATATGTTGAAAGAAAAGCTATTAAGGGCCAAGAAATAGCAGATCAGTTGGCGGAGGCACCTCTAGTGGATCATCAACCATTGCATATAGAATTTCTAGACGAGTCCATCTTCTTGCTTACATGCCGCTCATGGACTATGTTCTTTGATGGTTCATTTACCCAACAGGGGTCAGGCGCTGGAATCTTATTCATTACACCTCAAAGATACTCATTACCTAAGGCGTACAAAATGATGTTTCCTTGCACAAATAAAATTTTTGAGTATGAAGCTCTCATTAACGGTATGAAGATCACCCTGGAGTGGCGCATGGATGAACTAAATATTCTTGGAGATTCTCAATTGGTCATCAATCAAGTCAATGACATCTATCAGATGAGAGACGATAAGTTGATACCCTACAAAAGGATGGTTGATGATCTTAAACAGTATTTCACTCACATCACATTTTCACAGGTTCTAAGGGCAGATAACAAAGTAGCAGATGCCATGGCTATGCTTGACTCTATGCTGCAAATTCCTAAAAAATGATTTTCGACATGAATTCCTAGTGGAGACATTATGCTACCTAGCATATGACTTCCCTGACTCCTGGATGATCTATTCTGTCATGGGACATGATTCATCTCGCTACCACCACATATTATCCTACCTATGTGACCAGATCATTCTAGACACTTACTCCCAGAATGAGAAATGTCACCTTATCCAAAGTGCCTCACAGTTTGTTATCATTGCCAATGACTTGTATAGACGTGGTCTAGACGATACCCTCCTTAGGTGTCTAGAACCCGATGAGTCCAAACAAGCATTTGTGGGTCACATTCTAATGGCCTGACATTGGCCTGCAAACTTCTTAGAGCTGGTTACTACTGGCCAGACATGGAGAAAGAAGCAACGCAGTTTGCCAATTCCTTTAAACAATGTCAATTACATGGAAACCTGATTCACGCTCCAGCTAAAGAGCTAATTCCATTTATTACTTTTTGGCCATTTCAGCAATGGGCCTTTGATTTGGTGGGTTAGATCTACCCATCGTCCTCTAATGGACATAAGTATATCATTACAGCTACAGATTATTTTACTAAGTGGGTGGAGGCAGTACCTCTCACCATTGCCAGTGGCAAAATAGTAGCAATGTTTATTCTTAATTACATCATATGCAGGCATGGTGTACCCTTGGTGATTATCATAGATAATGGGGGACAGTTTAAAAATAAGGATTTGATAAAACTTTGCTCCAAGTTCAAAATTACGCAACACTAGTCTTCCATCTATTATCCTCAAGGTAATGGACAAGCGAAGGCTTCCAATAAAACAATCCTTAAAATCCTACACCGCACAGTACATAAATCCGGATGAGACTGGCATCTTCAGATAAATCCCACTCTGTGGGCATACAGGACCAGTATTAGAATGCCCACAAGAGCTACACCCTATGCATTGGTTTATGGGGCAGATGTGGTGTTACCTATTGAGGTCGAGATTCCTTCTTTGTGAGTCTCCCTGAAGGGCCTCATCACTGATGAAGATACTAGAATATCTCGGCTACAAGAGCTAGAATTACTTGATGAATGTCGTCAAGTGGCATTCGATCACCTGAGAGAATATCAAAAGAGGATGTCTAAAAGTTACAACAAGAAGGTCTGCCCAAGAGACTTCCAAGCGGATGATCTAGTTCTGAGAGAGAACCCTAAAAATAAGCAACATCGGGTCCAGAAAGGTAAGTTTGAACCTAATTGGCTCGGTCCATATATTGTTACTACAGTATTAGGGTCTGGCACCTATCAACTCTCTACTACTGAAGGAGAACAACTGAAAGAGCCCATCAACGCTCTTCATTTGAAGAGATTCTACAGCTGAGACATCTATAGTATGCTCATGTATATATTAAAGTCCTGAAAAAATCCTAAAAATTTGAAAAAGTGCTGAAAAAATGATCATCTTAGTGAAAACCTAGCAATAGGCGCTTTGATGTATCTCCAAAAAAAAATCATATATTCCAAAAATAAAAAAAAATAAAAAAATTGAAAAATACAAAAAAAAGAGAAAAAGAAAAAAAAAGTACCATTGATGAAAACCTGGCAAACAGGCGTCATGGTAGCAAAAAAAGAATTTCTACCAAGAAGGTGAAAACCTGGTAAATAGGTGCCTCTTGTTCCACAATGCTATATCTATCGCAGCACCCCTTGGCTTTATGCATTTTCTTTGCCGCATTCGTGCTTTCATTTGCTTTCAGTTACCGTCAAGACACCAACTCACATGGATTGAAAGTGGTTATACTCTCGGGGAAACCCTCCTAGTCTTGGGGGCATTGTCTTATTATTTGTTGGATCTCCTTTGTGACAGTCACCAGTGAATCTCACTACGTCTGCCTACTATCACTTAGCTTATACAAAGCTCTCTATTCTTGAGAGGCTCTCTCACATCAATCACCAGTGATTCTCACTGCGTATGCCTATTGATGTATAGCTTATACGATGATCATTTCATTTGAGCATCTCTATCATGTCAGTCACCAGTGGTTCTCCCTATGTCTGCCTACTATCGCTATTCTATCGAGATTTCTCACATCCATTCCAGTTGGAGTTATGCCTAAATGATCTATCTTTCGATACTCGGTCTTGACGATTCTATCTTTAGTTTGTACATACCTTTTGGTCACTTTTGTGACACTTTGGTTCCTTTGTGAACCCTCCTAACTTGACATTGATTCAATGCTATATGCTTGGGGGCAATCACATCTCGTTTGTCCTTGCAACATACACCAAGTCAGTCATCATTACTTGGGGGCATGGGCCCCCCATTTAATCACATCTTTGGTTTACACCTGAGTCAGTAATCTTGTCACTTCTCAAGGACAACTCGCTACTGACACACACTGGTGTTTTTCAAACACCACCATAACAGTGTTTTTTAACACTATCTTTGGACACATCTATGTTTTTCAACACATTTCGGATATCTTAAACGTCAACACCTATCGATAACATTCAAACACAATGCACGCACAAGCACAATGGTGTTTTTCAACACCTCATACACATCCACATTCGAAAACTTTAAAACAGTCTGAGCTATGCTTGAATATTTCTTTGTATGCTGTCTATTCTTATGGATTTCATTGGCATTTTCTTTGTCTACTGCTTGTTGGCATAGTCCCGATGATCCAGCAATGTCAAATAAACAGGGTGTATGTGATAAGAGCTCCCGCAATAAGGTGGAACATCCTCACATCCCTCGATCTTGTTTATTTGTACGCCATGGTGAGGTCGGTACTACCTCTTTGCTTGTTATTGCTCTATTTGTTATTTTTTTTCTTGTTATTGATTTGTATGTTTACGCAAGATCGCACTCATGGTTATCTTGGCTTTGAATGCCTCAATACTAGTGTATTCTTGCAATATTAACTGGAAACAATGTTTAGGTCATCTTGGCTTTTGTGCCCTGGTGCTTACGTTTGTTTCCTACATTTCATCCGATGATAAGTCATATTCATATCCTTATGGTTGCATTGTGGTGCCAGTAAGGGTTGTATCGACTTTGATGTTCCAAAAAATGCTCAATGATGATAAACATACGATGGGTCTCACAACCATGTCCTAGATTTGCACCTTCATATTGCATCTAGCATAGGATTGCATTTTCATTCTAGACTTGCGTTGTGACAGCAATTCAGTGTTCTCTTCATTGCATTCTTCTGGGTTCTTACTTTGGGGAGTTCTTCTTCTTCACTGTTCACATTTTATCACGACTGCATAGGTGTTTGATCCTCGCTCTCTATCTTCAACTATATGCTCAACCCATTTTCGTGATCGAAATCAAAATCTGACACTTCTATATAGCTCAAAATCGCATTTTAAAATTTTTGGGACCGACGCGATCGGACGCTTGTGCAGTCACCCTTCTGACCTCGCTTTCTTGTCAGACTCTTATCATATCATCATTTTCTGAATTCTTTGACTTTTTTCTTTAAAATTCAACTGTAGTCAACTTTGGTCAACCCCAGTCAAACTTGGTCAGCCCGACCTTGCAATCACTTCAAATTGCTTCTGCATCTTCTGAATTCTTTCGTAATTTGTTCTAAATTCTTTCTATCTGCAATTTTTTTGCTCTCTATCATCAGTATGACGTGTCATCTTTCACTTTCACTCCCGAGGGGGCAAGATGATTACATCATTAAATCTATTCCAATAAATCTAATCAAACCCTAATCACTTGGGGCATTTCAGTTTTTCGTACCTCACGGTCAAAACTAAGTGTTTCATGTCTTTCAATCACTTGAGGCATTTCAGTTTTTCATACCTCATGGTCAAAACTGGATGTTTCATGCTTTTCATTACTTAGGGCACTTCAGTTTTTCATACCTCACAGTCAGAACTAAGTGTTCTAGGTCTTTCAATCGCTTGGGGCATTTCAGTTTTTCGTACCTCATGGTCAAAACTGAGTGTTTCATGTCTTTCAATCACTTGGGGCATTTCATTTTTTTGTACCTCACGGTCAAAACTGAGTATTTCATGTCTTTCAATCACTTGGTCACCATGTTTAGTTTTTCGTACCTTATGGTCAAAACTGGGTGTTCCATGCCTTTTTAATCACTTGATGCCATGTTTAGTTTTTCATACCTCATGGTCAAAATTGGGTGTTCAAAATTCTTTCTTCTATGCTTCACGCATCAGACTATTCTTTGAATTGATGCGCTGCTCGCACATCAATTCAAAGAGGGGCAAAATGTAACACCCCAAAATTGGCATCTTGCAACTCTAACCAATTTTGTTGCATTTGTCATTCTTCTAAATCATCAAAGTCCTATTGTATTAGGCAATTCTGAGTCTTCACTGACTCTACTTGACCTAAGTGTCAAATATAGATAATCCTAAATCTGTATTAATTATACATCATATTTAATTCCTAAATACCTATTTGGCTAAACAAACCTTATGATCGAATTAATTTAATTAATAAAGTCCTAGCACTTTAATTAAATTAAATTCACCCTCTTTAGCTGAGACACATAATAAAGGAATTAAATAATATTTAATTATTAAATAAATATCCTCATTTTCAATAATTGAATTTAATATTTAGATAATTGAGAAAAATCAATTATGAGGTCATATTTATTTAATTAATTGAATATTCTATCAAAAGTCTTATTTCTATTCAGAAATAGAAACTTTGAATTTATTGTGCTTTAAAGAGAAATAAAACAATTGAATTCAAATAAAACAATATTAAAATTAAATAGATAAAACAGTTAAAACAGGAAGAAAACAATTTATTGAATTCTTTTCAATAAAGATTTCTATTTTAACTGGCTTTTCTAAGTTGTTTTATTTCAAAATAGGAAAGTTTCTATTCTGATCCTCTTAGAGTCTATAAAAGGACTCTCTTTCTTCATTCAAACCCCCTGAAATTATTAGAGAAAATTGCATTGTTAGAATACTGAATTGTTGTCTCATTTTGCTAATCTCATATAGAATAATTTCATATTGCAAGTAGAATAGTTTCAATTTTCTAGAATAATGGCATTTAGTGATCATACTTAGATTATCTTGCATATTTCAATTTTTAGCCTAATCTTTGCATTGCATTGTTATCATGATTTAATCCTTCGTTCTTAGATGGTTCATAGTTGTGAGACCCTCGTCCTGAGAGCAAATTTCAAAACCCCATCTAGATAGAAGGCAACAGGTCGAATCACGTAGGCAGGCAGGATGAATAACTCATATTCAGTCTTGTTTGTTCCTGGTGAAGAAGGACTATGTTGAAGTGTGTGGTTGATTGAGAAGGCCAAAATTAACACATACATTATCTGGATTGGAAAAACAAAATGATAACACATCTACAGTGTGTTGGCTTTGAGATCTTTGAAATTTATACACAAGAAGTTGTGATTCCATCTCTAAAATACCTTGCAAAGGATGATGCTACTAATAGACAAAAGGAAACATTTAGCAATAATGCAATTTCCAAAGAAGCCTTAATTAGCGCCTTATCTGATAGTGCATTTTTGAGATCAAGAAAATTGACAGATCATATACCATATGGAAGTATTTAGAAGATATGTTTGAAGGAGATATTCAAGCAAAGAATGCACACAAAGACATGGAAAAGGAAATACAACAGTCTTGAGATGTTACCTGAAGAGAACATTAGAGCTTACAATCATAGGATAAATGAAGTGGTCTCTAGAATCAAAAACAATGGTGGATAAATATCAGAAGAAGACATAATGGACAAGTTGCTAACTATTGGAGATTTGATTCTGAACAGGTGATTGATTGTATGTTTGTCATTGATGACAACATATAATAAATAGTAGTACTTCTGTATGTACTTATCAATATGATGACATGAGGACCAGCGTGGATAGATACATGTTGTTGACATTTTTACTATGCTATGTTCATACACACAGACCCAGATATGAAGTTCCAGTAAAGATATGTAATTTTGTCATTGATGGTTACAGTTTTGGAGGAATAACGGTTTAAGGCCGATGTATGTACCATGTTGATCAAGTTGCACCTATCTTTAGGATATGTGTGTGTATATTCATGATTAGTTATGTGTTTTTTTATATTTTTATGGAGGTGCAAGATGTGTTTCAAGAAGATTACAAAGTTATGATTTATTTGGTGAAGCCAACTTGTGAAGTGACGCGTCTGCTCAGCATTAACTTGCGCAGTTGTAATTGTTCTTGCGCACTTAGTAGAGCTGACAAGGATGTTATGAAGAGTTTTCTAACAGTTCCCATGATCTCATACTTGGTTTATGTACTTATAGAAGGTCATTTGTAATGAGAAGAGTTGCAAAAGATAGAGATTAGAAAAGCAGAGCAGACTGTTAAAGCAACAGAGCTATATTTAGCATATGTTGATAATATAGATATTAAAGTTGAAGCTTTCAGAATATAGATAAGATTTTTATAATGCTTTAGAAGAGGCTAAATCATTGGTGCATAAAAGGAACCTATCAGACAAGCATTGTCACAAACAACAATTCATCTTGTTGATACAGTGTGTATCAAATAACTAGAAGGTTGTAGCCTTCACCACTTGGACAGTGAGTCCTTGGATAGTGAGTCCTCCACCCCAAATAGGGTTATTGTAAAAGACTCCTAATAGGGTCTGACCCTTAACCAGGTCACTATGCTCCTGCATTGTAATGTACAACTCCTAACAGGGTTGGAAGATCTTTTAACAGGGATCACTATAAATAGTATAGTTCTTTGTGGGTACTAATTCCCACCGACATTTTTACCATTTGGGTTCCCCATAACCAAATTGATGTGTTGCATAAAGTGTTATCTGTATGTGCATTTACTTTGTATCAATCTGGATTAATAATTATAAGATAAATATTTAAAGTTGTAGATAACTGATTCACCCCCCCCCTATCAGTTATCTCTAAAGTATTCTAACACTAACTACTTTAACATCAAACTATGAAAACAAGATAAGTATTCTAGAGGAAACTATGCAATTCTCACAAGACTTCAAGAGAGAGACTTTGATCAACAAAATCTCTACATTTTAGATATCAAGATTAAAGACTGAACCTAAAATTGAAACATCTTTCAAAGCCTCAGTCCATGGTAAGAAATCCTTACACATCTCCAGTCATAATGAGAAAGATGAAGTTGATGAAGAACTAGAAGAAATAATTGCTATGATTTATAAAAGAGAAAAGTAATTAAAAGGAAAATATGAAGGACAACTTCCATTCAAATGCTTTTCATGTAACAAGATTGGTCAGTTTGCATCTAAGTGTCCCACAAGAGTCAAGAAGTTTAGATCTGATTACAAAGCCAAATATAAGAAGGAATGCTATCATGCTGAGGAAGGTGTGACTAATGAAGATTTAGGAGAAGATGAAATTAGATTCATTTCCCTTAGAGACATGGAAAGGTTTCTCAAGGAAATGGACATAGCAGATGAAAAGGAAGAACAAGAGTTAGCCTTAATTTCCAAAGAAAACATTAGGACTGATTGGATCATTGACAGTGGATGTTCCCATCATATGATAGGTGACAAAGATAGATTTGTTTAGTTAGACAAATACAAAGGTGGTATAATTAGATTTGGAGATAAAAATCCTAAACCTATCATAGGCAGAGGTTCTATCACTTTAGATGGAAAGAACAAGACAGATGATGATCTATATGTTGATGGATTACATCATAACTTGCTGAGTATTGGACAGTTACTTGATAGAGGTTATCATTTGGAGTTCAAAGAAAACAAGTGCATAATTAACAACAAAGATGGAGACATGATTGCATCTGGCTCTAAAACAAAAGGTAATGTTTTTTTATCTCAATTTAGATGTTAGTTATTTTGTTGCAAAAGTAGATGACAGTTGGTTATGGTGCAAGAGAATATGTCATATCAATTTTGATAACATAGTAAAGATAAGTAATGTCAAGGAAGTAAGAGACCTACCTCATATTGCAAGACTAGTTGACACAATATGCAAGGAATGTGTTATGCATCAGCATGTATGGAGTTCCTTCAAAAGAAAGCAGAACTCAACTGAGAACAAATTGGACCTAGTGCATATAGATTTGTATGGTCCTACCCAAACAAGATCATACTATGGAGAAAGGTATTTCATTTTGTTTGTTGATGATTTTTCTAGGATGATGTGGGTTGCATTTTGAAGGGAGAAGTCTGAAGCCTTTGAGAATTTTAAAATATTGAAAGCTAAGGTTGAGAATGAATCTGGATTAAAATTGAAATGTCTAAGATCAGATAGAGGAGGAGAGTTCACCTCTGATCAGTTTTATGACTACTATGAGGAACATGGAATTAAAAGAAAATTGAGTGCCCCTAGAACCCCTCAGTAGAATGCAATTGTAGAAAGGAGGAACATGATTATACTTGATACAACATGCACTATGATGATTGAAGGGAAAGTTGCACACAACTACTAGAGAGATGCAGTGAATACAATAGTGTATACTATCAATAGAACACAATTAAGACTAGGTGCAAATAAGACACCCTATGAACTTTGGTTTGGTAATGTACCTATGGTAAAGTATTTCAGAATCTTTGGCAGCAAGTGTTGCATCAAGAGAGATGATGGTGTTGGTAAGTTTGATGCCAAAAGTGATGAAGGTATTTTCCTTGGTTACTCTACTAAAAGAAAATCATATAGATGTTTCAATTTGAGATTAAAGAAGATAATTGAAAGCACACATGTTAAGATTAATGAAAATTTTATGGTTCAAGAGAGGTACTATGAATATGAACCTATGATTGAAGATGAACCCAAACCTAGCAACAAAGATACAGTTATTGAAGAAATGTTTGATTGCATTGATGTCTCATGCAATGACCCTAAATCAAGAAAAGAAGAATCTCAGATTATAGAAGAAGAAGTCACACCTAAGGTTCCTAAGTTCACATCCAGATACCACTCTAAATATGATATTATTGGAGATCAAAGCAGTAGTGTTTTGACTAGATCAAAAGCAAAAAGTCTAGCAATAGATGGAGAGGTATGTTTACTTTCACAGATTGAACCCTTAAGTGTTGAAGATGCTTGTATTGATTCTGATTGGAAGAATACAATTAAAGAAGAATTAGATCAGTTAATTAAAATGATACATGGGAATTGGTCCCTAGACCCAGTGACAAAAATGTGATTGGAACAATGTGGGTATTCAGAAACAAGATGAATGAAGATGGTATAGTAGTAAGAAACAAAGAAAGATTGGTATGTAAAGGATATGCGCAGAGAGAAGGAATAGAATACAATAATACATTTGCCCCAGTGAGCAGACAAGAAGCCATTAAATTTTTTTTGGCATATGCAACATTCAAAGACTTTAAATTTTATCAAATGGATGTAAAATCAGCTTTTCTGAATGGTGACTTGAATGAAGAAGTCTACATAGAACATCCTGAAGGATTTAATCTTTTAGATGAAATAGACATCGTATGAAGATTGAAGAAAGCACTCTATGGTCTTAAACAGGCCCCTAGAGCTTGGTATGAGAGACTTGATGGTTATCTTACCAAGATTGGATTCAAGAAAGGAGTAGTAGATTATAACCTATTCACAAGAGAGGAACCTAATGGATTATTATTAGTTTCCATATTTGTTGATGACATTATCTTCAGAGGTAATGACAAGCCCAGTACAACATTTGCAAAATAAGTGCAGAATGAATTTGAAATCAGCATGATTGGTCCTATAAAATACTTTTTGGAACTTAATGTAAAGAAAACAGATAATGGTATATTCATTAATCAGTCAAAATATGTGAAAGAAATATTGAAGACCTTCCAGATGGAAGACTGTAAGCCAGTATGCACTCCCATGATAATAGGAAGAAAGCTTTCAAAAGATGATGATTCCATGACATTTAATAAGACATTGTATAAATCTATGATTGGTAAACTCATCTATCTAACTCAATCTAGACCTGACATTACTAATGTAGTTGGCATTGTTGGAAGATTTGCAGCTGAACCCAAGTAGAATCACCTAATGGCAATCAAGAGGATATTTAGATATCTAAAGGGAACTATAGACTATGGTTTATGGTGTCCTAAATTAGAGAATGTAAAACTTCATGTGTATACAGATGTAGATTGGGAAGGTTGTATTGATGATAGGAAAAGCACTTCAGGAGGAGCAGTATTTCTTGGAGACATGTTGGTTTCTTGGATAAGAAAGAAGAAGAACTCTATTTCCCAGTCAATAATAGAAGCTGAATATGTTGCAGCAACATTGAATTGTTCAACCATGGTTTGGATCAAGCAGATGGTTAAAGACTTTGGCATTCAGGTTGATTATCCTATTGTTATTCACTGTGATAATACTAGCACTATCAACGTGTCTAAGAACCCTGTGATGCATGCAAAAACAAGACACATAGAGATCAAGTGCCATTTCTTAAGAGAAAAGGTTGCATACAAAGAATTAAAATTGGACTATGTGAGCACCAAAGAATAGTTGGCAGATATTTTCACAAAGCCCTTATCAAAGGATACTTTTGAGTATCTTAGGGAAAAGTTGGGAGTAATTCCCTCTCCTGAGTCTTTTTAAAAGAAGTAGCAAGAACATCAGTCATTAAGTGACTGATGAATGGTTGACTACTCTACTTCTGGAGTAGTACCTATACCTAAATGTCTATTGAAACCTTTTCCATTGATGTCAAAGGAGGAGTATATAGTAAGGGGGAGTATGTACTAAGGGGGAGCATATACTCTAGGGGAGTATATACATGGAACAAAAACACAGTCATAGGAACTGTAACAGTATAAGAGAAATATTTGATGAGGATATTGAGAAGATTGTAAAAGAAAGAGAACACCATGAATAGAGGATGTTTTTGATATCATATCTTGCCATCAATGTCAAAGGGGGATATTGTTGGAGATTTGATTCTAAACAGTTGATTGATTGTATGTTTATCATTGATGACAACATATAATACATAGTAGTAATTCTGTATGTACTTATCAGAATGAAGACATAAAGACTTGCATGGTTAGATACATGTTTTTGACATGTTTATTATGTTATGCTCATACACGCAGATCCATATATGATGTTTTAGTCAAGTTGTGTAATTCTATTATTGGTAGTTACAGTTCTAGAAGAGTATCTATTCAGAGCTGACATATGTAACATGTTTCTTGAGTTGCACCTATCTTTAGGATATGCATGTGTATATACATGATTAGTTACAAGTTGATGATATTCATCTAAAGCCACCAAATGTGTTTCATGAAGATTGCAAAGTTAGAGTTAATTTGCTGAGGCCGACTTAGTGAAGTGTCACGTCTATTTAGTTTATACTTGCACGATGGTAATTATGTTTCTGCACTTAGTAGAGCTGATAAGGATGTTATGAAGAGTTGTCTTACAGGTCCCATAATCTCATACTTAGAGAAATATACTTATAGGAAATCAATTTTGATACACTAAGTGTGAATGATACGAAAAGAGAAGAAAGATGTACAGAGTAGATTTTCAGAGTTGGTTCATTCATCAAGAGGCTATGTGAAGAAGAAGTGAAAGATTGTAATACACTGGAATTGATCAAGATAGTAGGACTAATCTATAGTTCATCATCAGATATAGTGCATATCTTTTATACAGAAGGTTGTAGCCTTCACCATCAAGCAGGGAGCTTTTGGACAGTGAGTCCACCACCCCTAACAGGGTTATTTATAAAAGACTCTTAACAGGGTCCGACCCTTAACCAATTCACTATACTTATTGCATTGTAAATTACAACTCCTAATAGGATTGAAATATCTTCTAACAAGGATTACTATTAACAAGTATAGTTCATTGTGGATTCTAATTCCCACCGTGGTTTTTACCATTTGGTTTCCCCATAATCAAATTGTGTGTTGTGTACTGTGTTATCTAATTAAGCATTTACTTTGTTTTATTCTAAAGTTAAAGGAGAAAAATAATTAAATTTATTGATAACTGATTCAACCCCCCCCCCCTCTTAGTTATCCTTTGGGACTATTCTAACAAGAACTCCTTGATAGTGGTCTAATCAGAAAGAGCATAAGTCCTTGTGCAATTCTAACAGTTCTAGGACCCAATAAAGGAGGTATATGGAGGTTATGTATGGACTCTAGAGCCATAAACATGATTACTATTTAGTACAGGTTCCCTATACCCATAATTTAAGACCTTATGGATTGTTTAGGTGGTACTCAATACTTCACCAAGATATACCTAGATAGTGGTTATGATCAGATAAGAATAAAGGAGGGACTTGAGTGGAAAATTTCCTTCAAAACCACTGAAGGGATCTATGAATGGTTTTTCATGCCATTTGGACACACCAACACTCCTAGCACATCCATAACACTCATGAATAAAGTCCTAAAATACTTTACTAGTAAAGTTTTAGTTTTTTTTATCTAGATGATATATTGATATTTAGTAAGACTATAGAACAACATATTAGCCATGTTGAAATTGTAATGAAGAAACTACAAGATGACCAATTAGCCATAAACTTGGAGAAAAACTAATTCATGAAACCACAACTTGTTTACCTTGGCTTTGTGGTGTCTAAAGGAGATTTGAATATGGATACCTCAAATGTCTCAGCTATACTCAGTTGGCCTACTCCCAAAGCAACTAGTAAGGTGAGAAGATTCCATGGATTACCTCAATTTTATAGGAATTTTATAAGGAACTTTAGTGAAATTTGTGCTCCTATGGTTGATACCATTAAAGGGGGTATGAAAACTAAGTTTAAATGGATAAAAGAAGCATATATGAGTTTTGAATTATTGAATAAGGAGGTGGCCACAGAGCCTATGTTGGTGCTACCAAGTTTTGAAAAAATTTAGAGTGTGATGTAAGTATTATTGTAGTGGGTGCAGTCTTGAGTCTGGAAAATAGGCTAATGGCATTCATTATTGAAAATATTAATGTAGCTAAGAAAATATATTCATCTTATGACGTATAAATTTATGCTCTTATATAGTCACTTAGTAAATAGAGACACTACTTCCTTCCCAAGGTGTTTTTAGCATATAGAGACAACCAAGCACCAAGTTTAATCAACTTCCAAGACAAACTAAGTCATAGACATATCAAATGGATGGAGTATTTTAAGTCCTACACATTGAATACTAAGCATAAAAATGGAGAGTTGAATAAGGTAGATGATGCATTTAATAGAAGGATACTCACAGTTTAATAAGTGCAAATGAAATTTTTTTGGGTGGAGAGTTTTAAAGACCTTTAAAAAGAGGATTAATATTTTTGAGATGCCTACAAAGTATGTTAGGAGTTCAACCATTTTCAAAGTGAGTATGCATTATATACTTTGAAAAATGGAGTCTTGTTTAAAGGGGGAAAATTATGTGTACCAAAGGGTCAATGAGGGAGAAATTAATGTGAGAGAAGCATAATGGAAGTCTAAGTGGTCATTTTAGACTAAATTAAACTTTGGAGATAATAGAAAGATTCCACTACTGGCCCAAAATGGAAAAAGACATAAGGATATATTAGGAACAATGTACAATATGCACAAGAGCTAAGGGAACTTCCTCCAATGATGGTTTTTACTAACCATTTCCAACTCCTAATATACCATGCGAATGTTGGAGTATGGATTTTATAGCTGGTTTCCCTAAGATTGAGATAGGTTTTGATAGCATATATGTTGTTGTTAATAGATTTAGTAAGATTAGTCATTTTGTTCCTGTAAAGTGACTCATGATGCCAGTCATATAGTGCACCTATTTTTCAAGGAAGTAATTAGGGTCCATGGCCTACTGATTAGTATAGTGTTCGATAGAGATGCCAAATTCATCAAACATTTATGGAAAACTTTATTGAAGAGGTTAGGAACCAAGTTATATTTTGGATCATCTTACCATCCACAAATTGATGGGTAGACTGAGGTTTTAAATAGGACACTTGGAAACATCTTAAGGTTTATGAACAAATAATATGGGGAAACTTGGGATCAAGTCCTCTATCAGGTTGAATTTTCCTATAATGATATAATACACTGGACCATAGGGAAAAATTCCTTTTGAAATATTTTATGTTATACATTCTAGGAGTGTATATGAATTGAGAGATCTCAAAGATATGGAAGGGAGGAGTGGACATGCAAAATAAATCACACAACCCATGAAGGAAGTGCATAAGAAAGTGAAGAAGACTCTGGTTAAGGACACTTTCAATATCAAGACAGAATGGATGTTAGAAGAAAGGATGTACAGTTTGCAGTAGGAGATTGGATCATGGTTCACTTGAACAAGGATAGACTTAAAAAGGGGATATGAAGAAAATTTAATATGAAAAATATTGGTCCTTGTCATATCATAGCCAAGTATGGGAACAATTCCTACAAGGTTGATTTACCCAAGGATATAGTACTTTATGATGTGTTCAACATAACATATTTTATGCCAAGGAAATGGTCAATGAAGTAACACTGTCTTCAGCATCCAAGCCTACAATAGAGAAGGTCCTAGACACAAGGATTTCCAAGAAGAAAAGAGAGAAGAACTACATGGAATACCTGATGAAGTGGGATAATATGCCTAAAGTAAAGGCTACTTGGGTACCTCAACGTGACTTGAAGTATTTGGGAATTGATCTTTCAATTTTGTCTACTGGGGTGAATTGAGCTATTCTCATCAGGGGCAAAATCTTGGTAGAGTACCTAGGGGTTAGTCTTGTACAACCCACAAGTTTTATTTAGAAAGGCCATTTAAGTTCTTATGCTTATTTTGAGTTGTTTTAATTTTTCTTTTAAGAATAGTCTCATTAGGTGTTGTTATGTTGTGTTTTGTTGTGTCAAAATACCCTGTTTGGGCTTTGTAATTCAAAATGTGGAAAATGCATGAAATGGAACCTAGAGTGCATAAAAGGATGCAATGGAGTTGTATTTAGGTATAGGATTGAATTTTTGGCCATTCTGAACCCATACATTGTGTCAATGTTGTTTAAGGAGAAGAAATGCAAAAAGTTGTAAAAGTTGTCGACCAACTTTTGTAACTTTGAAAAGTTGTTCGAAAACATTTTGATGAAAAGTTGAAAACTACCCTAAAGTAGTTAGGGATCAGGATTTATAGTTGAGAAAATTCAAGGGGGCCTATTTAAGGGATTTTCAAAATTTTTAACAGGTTGGTTGGATCATTTTGACACAAAGTTCAAGAAGGAAGCACTAACAGTTTACTATGTAATTGTATTTTTCTTACATTGTGTGTGTAACTGAACTTGATGGATTGAATCCATCGATCCATACATTTAATTGGAAAATTATTGGTGTTTTGTGATATTATGTGGAGTAGAGTAGTGTTTTATTTTGATTTTCAAGTTGTCTTTTAATTTTTTCCCTGATTATATGTCTCTGGACCAAAACAGGTTTGTATATATGAAATGAATCCACTTTGAAGTTCACACTATGGTAAAAACTTGAGCCTTGGGGGAATGGAAGTGGGGTCTATGAAATTTTTTTTTCATTTTGGTAGAAAACTAGAAGTGGTAGTAATGGTTTTTAAACTCTTTCCCTAGTTGAGCTCCTCCATAGCCCTCATACTTGTAGGAGTTGATTGAACAGTTCAATCCAATGCCTTGGTTAGGATAATAAGACCCTTGAATATCTTTTTGGATGAGCTAGAGGTGTCTTGAATTGAACTGATTGTATTTTGAATGCAAAGTTCAAAGATTGGTTCTTTTCTTAGTAAATTAGCCCAATTATTGCTAGATGGTGTAAGGATGACTTGAGAGAGTAAGACCTTGAAAAACATAAATCTCTTCTTAGAGAGTGTCTAAATCACAAGTTTATTTATGGAGCTATGTTGAATTTTTAAGAAATAAATACAAATCCCTTAAAAATAGGGCCAATTGAGACCTACTAGCTTGTAGCCCTGAGAAATAATAAGTTTGAGTAGAGATGGATGAATGAACCCAAAACCATTATGGAAAATGGAATTAAGGATGGAATTACAATGAAGAAATTCCCTATAATCTTGTAAGGTTATACTAAAGGGTTGGTGTGTTGTTGTTTGAGCTTATCCTGGTGAGTTCAAATTGAGTGGATTGTGGTTTGAAGCACTTGGAATTGGTAGGGATGTTCAAGAGTGGGTTAGGAGGTTTGATGTGGATCACTCCTAGTATCATAGGTGATCAAGAAAACCTAGGATTTCCTTGAAGGTCTTGTGAAGAGCTAAGTGTAGTTCAAGAAGCAAGAGCCTCCCTATCAATATGCATAATTTACATTGTAGAATGGCCTTTTGTTTAAAGGTGAACACGTATGTGTACCCAAGGGGGAAATGAGTGAGAACTTGATGGAGAAGAAGAAAAATGGATGTCTAAGTTCTCACTTTGGATTAAATAGGACTCTAGATCTGATTCAAAGGTTCTACTATTGGCCCAAGATGCAAAAGGACATAAGGAGATATGTGGAGCTCATTGTACAATTTACCAAAGAGCTGAATGAACATCCTCCAATGCTAGCTTATTACAACCTTTTCCAATTCACAATAGGCCCTGGGAATGTGTGAGTATGGATTTTATAGTTGGTTTTCCTAAGAATAAGATTGGTTTTGATAGTATATATGCTTTTTTGATAGATTTAGCAAGATGAGTCATTTCACTCTCTGAAAAGTGACTCATGATGCCAATCACATAACACATCTATTTTTAAAGAAGTGATTAGAGTCCATGTTTGAAAGTTGACTTACTATGATTCTATGATTAGTTTTGTGTTTTATTTATGGCAACAAAGTCGTATGAAGTTTTGACAGTCAGCTCATAAACTTTGAATATCATAATTTGGCTAAGTATAGAAGACAATGCAGACAAATATATACCCGTTGATCAGAGCACGAGCATACATGAGTATGGTCAAGTCATGGTATGCACCTTTGGATATAAGATTTTAAATAAATTTTTATGCTAATTATATATGCGCATGTTCAGATATGTCAGTATGGTGAAGTTACAACCAGTTTAATTGTCACTAGTAGTTCAGCAGAACAAAGCATGGAGCCAACTACAGTTTTGGTTTAGCGTGTATTAATTTATTTTGTAATGGCTATGTGCCTATTATAATATGTTTTTAACCATGTTATTATCATTCATGTAAACACACTTATGCCAATTTATTTGGAAGCATTGTGTATGTTGATTTTGGGTCGACTTAGTCTTAGTTTCAGTCACGTCTATTAAAGCATGTATATATACTTGACATGCATTTTTTTATTGTTAAGAGAAATGTATGAAGTATAGAAGAAGATATATATACAAGAGTAGTATGTATTAAATTAGTATGAGATAAATCTATACCAGAGGCTAGAGTTAAAGTGCACAAAAGGAACTGATCAGACAATAGTGTCATAACAATAGTTCACCTTTTAGATATTGTTTGTATCTATTATCAGAAGGTTTTAGCCTTCTTCTTATGGAGAAGTGAGATTTGCTAGTGTTCCATCCACCTTTAATAGGGTTTATAAGACTCCTAAAAAATTCAATGTACTTAGCATTATAATTACCACTCCTAATAGAGAAAAGGAACTCTAACAAGTTCATAAGACTAGTGCAATTATTTGTGGGTACTAATTCCCACTAGGGTGTTAGTAATAACTGAGAGGGGGGGGGGGGTGAATCAGTGGCCTCAAAAAATTTATCCTTCAAACTTTAACCACTAATCAATAAACCTCAGATTATTATGTTCTTACAAGATGCATGCCATGAAATACTAATAATGATTAACTATCTGTTAGTTTCCTCAGTCAATCCTTATTCTTTTTTTATTACCAATAAGAAGAATAACTATTTATTGAATCTCAGTAAACAAGCAGAGTATACTGATCAATCCAAAATGAATTATATAAGATACAAAATAGTAAAGAAATGAATCATACACACATAAGACATGTATTTTTAACATAGAAACCTGTTAAGGGAAAAACCACTGGGACTAGAACCCCAAATTTTTACTCTTCTGAAGTGAACCCTGTTAAGAGCCAACCCTGTTAAAGGTTACAAACACACTATTAGGTGTGACCTTGTTAGAGGATGTTATACATAGAGGTTGTCACTTAGTATCGGGCATCTAATGTTGTCATCCTTGAATTAGCCTCTCTTAGACTGTCAATAGGCATCAGGCATATCCAATGCTACTTTCATGAATCAATCTTTTTGGCACTCCTTGAGATGTACCTCAATATATAGAAGATTGTTAAGTCCTGCTCAGTTAAGAGACTTGATACTTCAATGGTTAAACTAAAAAATTATGACCTATTCATATCGCAACTTTGAATTCTATATTTTTAGATCTATTTAAGTACAATACCTCTCTGACAAATGTATCAATTCAATCCTTTGTGCTCCATACTTTCTTCTCTATGATGTTGTGTTCAGTGTTTGTTAGTGTTTACAAAATTTCTTAGCTCTTTGTTCAGCTCGTTTGATCAACACTTAATAAAGTTTTTCTTCATCAGTTTCTCTTCAACATCCTCTTTCTATTCACTCCCCTTAATCCCATTCATAAATGAATTAAGCTTGTCTCTTATTTAGACAAAATATTCATTGTTTCTTGATTCTTGATTCTTGGCGTGAAAAAAAATCCATCCAATTAGATTTAAAGCATAAATCTTAATTTGTCTCGTAGATATCTTCTTTCCAACTGTACAAATCAGCTTTAAATCAATCAATTATCTTTGGTCAAATAAAATAAAGTAGACAACCAGTTAAGTCTATATTTATCTATGTCAGCTAGATATTTTGTCATTTTCTGAACTCTCTGTTATGTTGGTCACCTTTGCAATTAGTTGTCAGTGACAACTAATAGTTCCCTCAGTGAGATTCTAGTTAGCTTCATGATCTCCATTCATCAGGAAACACTGTATTTTCTTCCTTTAGGTTACTCTTTGCTTTTCTCGTTGGGCAACATTGTTACTCTACTTGTCGGTAGTGTTGTGCATTTCCTTGTTGGGTATCACTATGACTTTGTTCTTTTTCTTTGTTTGTCAAGTGCACTCCTTCAGTGTTGTTTGTCACTTAGTGAATACTTTATTTGTATGCATTACTGATAGCTTAGCCTTGGTTCCTTTGATTCCCTAAAGTCTTTGGCATTGTTTACATGACCATATAGATTATATTAGGTTGACATTAATGACAATACAATACATTAACTTATTTAACGCCTTGCATCATCTTCAACTTAACATTGTCAAACATTCAATCAGTTACATCTCATCATGGGGTTTTTATTTAATTAAGGTTTCCCCATTAACATATCTTGTGTTATGTGTTATGGTTCATGTTATTTTCTTATTAAACCTTTTGTCCAATGGGCTAAGTTTCAAGTTTCTCAATTATAATTAATTTCTCAACACTGATTCACCCCTTCCTCTCATTTTCCCCATTCTTAACAATTGGTATCAGAGCTTAGGTCCTCTTAGAGAAGTTTAACCACTTGAGGAGATCATGGATTCAGTAGAAGTGAAACATCTGAAGAAAAATATTGAAGTAGCTCTTGAATATCTTGATAGATCAAAAAAAGAAAATGAAGAATTAAAATTGAAATTCAATGGCTCACAAGTATTCATCAAGAAATTGAGAAAATATTTGAAAGATTGTTCTACGAATGATTTGGGAAAAATGTTCAAAAAGTTGAGCGAAGAAAACATGTCTATGAAGGATCAGATTGAAGAATTGAATGAACAAGTAACTGATAGCCAGACATCTCTTGAAGAAAAGACTAAAGAAAACAAACAATTAGATGAAGAACTTATGCAAGCAAACCCGAAAATCTTGGAGTTAGAGAAAATCAAGAAAAAGATAGAATCTAAGTTGACAGAAGTCAAGAATCATATTCATAAATTATACACAAGTTATAATCTAATAGAGTCATAGATTTATGCAAAAAAGATAAGAGGTGATACCATTGGTATTGAATATAATGAAGCACAACTTCAAATCAATGTAATGCAAGAAAGAAAGAAAGCACAAGAAGAATCTATAGAAGCTAAGAAGACTGAAAATCACACTAAAGCAGAACCACCTAAGGATGAACGCAAGCCAGTCAACCAAACTTTTTATACCTGTAACAAGGAAGGACATATAGAAAGAGATTGTAAAGAGGTAAGACCTTTCAATGGCTATTGTTATTCATGAAATAAATTTGGTCATAGAGCTACACATCATAGATCAAATCAAAGAAATCAGACACAACAAAATCAAAGGAGTCAGACTCAGTACAATCAAAGAAATCAATCACATCAAACTTCTTAGAAAATTACATGTTAGATATGCAATTACAATGGACACACATCTAAATAGTGCAACATGGTAACTTATATCAACAAGCCTCAAGTCATTTTTCACTCTCATACCAAGGTTGGACACATCTCAAGGTTTGGCAGATCTAGAGTGTAAAGAAAAGAAATACCTAATAAGTCTCAAGGATAACTATTTGAATAATCTAGAGAAGTCAAGTTTGTGAAAGCTATAGAATATTCAAGTAAGATTTGGGTTGAAGTAAAGAAATATGATGGTGTTGAAAAAGTGGTAGATGCATCCGTAGTGGATGCACCTTCTATTTCTGGATAAATGACCCTCATGGTCATAGGGGGAGTGAGACAAGCTCTAAACCCCTACATGGCTGGTATACTCACCTCTAAGTATACGCTTATGGTTTTATGTACTTTGTTACAAATTGAAGCAGTATGCAAGAGTGCACAATTTTTATTACAATAGGAACTGAGATTGAAATTCACAGTTGAAACCCATGCCATTAGAGCAAGCATTAATTGCAAAAATTAAATTTATAAGTCACCAAAAGATCTTTTATCTTCACTTGTACATTTGAGATCGAGCATTTGAAGAGCATATGAGAATTAACCATCTAAGTGTTGAAGTATTACCATTGTTTAATCAACAAAGTGAATTGAAGTTGTAATGCAACCCTAGCATGGATGCGTCATTTTAGAATTTCCTTGGAACCCTATTTTAGCGATCAACAAGTAATGGAAACTCTAGTAGTTTTTGACATCACTAAAAAGAAGAGATATGTGTTTAAAAAGCATCCATTCAAGTCAGTGTTAGATGATGTTGAAGGGATATTTTCTAAGACTAAGTTAGGAGTCATACATGTCGAAGATATTTGTGCTTATATTTACTGTAAGGGCTCTATAAGTGAAGACATCATAATGTATCTTATGGCATTTATGAGTAACCTTGATTGTTCATTCAATAATGAGTTCTCACATCTCTCAGGAAACCCTATTATTGAGTATGTGAATGTCCATGAGTTTTATGAATCAGAATGGATTAAGATTTTACTCAATAAGATTCATGATGATCTATTTTGGATTGATGAAGTCCTTGTTTGCATTATAGATGATCTCATCCATGAGCTGACTG
This sequence comes from Thuja plicata, assembly GCA_018584345.1. NCBI lineage: Eukaryota > Viridiplantae > Streptophyta > Pinopsida > Cupressales > Cupressaceae > Thuja > Thuja plicata. The sequence continues at coordinate 2,168,855 of MU226013.1, read as the reverse complement.
GACTCTCTAAAAATGTTTCCCTTCTTCCCACTAGAAAAGATATCATGAAACAAGTTGAGCAGACATGTAAGTCTAGGAGTGATAAGCATGGCATGACTATTGAGCCCATAGAAGAAAAATATATTAAGCTCACTACTATGATCCTTGGATACAAATTTTAGCATGCAAGTAGATTAAACAATGTATTTGTAGCTACAGTTCTAGAAGCCATAAGGATAGTGAAAGATAACACTCCCTACAACCTTTGTGAGATCTTATGCACACAATTGATAGAGAACATTAGAGCAATAAAACATGAGAAAATAAAAATATTCGTATTTGGTTCTTCAATCATATACATGTACTTCCACATTGTTGGTATAGTTTCTAACCTCTACCTAGATAGAAGTAAACCTATGTTACCTCAGATCTCATTGAAAGCTACATCTGAAAGCACTCTTAAGGATCATATGGATATGGAGATCAAGACATTCAGAATTAAGATGCAGAAAAGGTCCAAAATACTTGAGAACATAGTTGACAAATACAAGGACATGATATATTTTATGGTGGAAACATATTCTACATGCATGGAAGTAGTTGAGCCTAGAGCTAAATGGATTCAGGCACTTGGTTATGAGGTAGATGAACATATTGTGGAAGGATATGCACAAGTCCTTCTATCTGCGCCTAAAGATCCAAATGAGCCTAGATAGGGCACATATAGAGAAAAGACAAGACAAGTTGATTCTATCCTGTACAATGCATAAAATAAGAGGAAAGAACCAAGGATTACCTCTAATATTCTAAAAATTCATGGTGTCACCCAAGAAGACCTAGATAAAGCTAGGGAAGCTAAAATTTCTAAAGAACTTGAGAGAACACCTACAGAAGTAAAGATTGAAAAATTTGATGATATTCAAAAGAGAAAAAGGAATAATTCTAGAGAGAGCACATCTTTGCCCTCAAATAAAATTGATTTGGAATCCTCTCTGCCCTCTGTGTCAAGCAAGTTGACAAGAAGAAGGAAGAAAATCTGCACAAGCCACCCATCTTTGAGGACAACATGGAGCAAAGTAAAGAATACTCAAGCACCTCTCAAGGTAGGATTCAAAACTAGTTTGGAAATTATGAGGACTAAAATCATTTATGAAGGCATGTTAGATTCAATTGTACATGTCTATGATAAGTATCAAGAGATTGATAAATCATAAATACATTCTATGATTATCACACATATGATTAAGTTCAAAAGGTCAGTTTTGGAACTTAAGATAGTCATCCCAGATAAAATATGGAACATACTTGACTCATTGAAAAGAAAAGCTTTAGAAGAGGATATTAGGATAAGAGAGAAGACACCAAATGACCACCTTAATATTTGTTCATGTTGGAGATTTGATTCTGAACAGTTGATTGATTGACTGTATGTTTGTCATTGATGACAACATATAATAAATAGTAGTACTTCTGTATGTAATTATCAATATGATGACATGAAGACCAGAATGTATAGATACATGTTTTTGACATGTTTACTATGTTATGTTCATACACACAGACCCAGATATGAAGTTTCAGTAAAGATATGTAATTATGTTATTGACGGTTACAATTCTAGAGGAATAACGGTTTAAGGCCGATGTATGTAACGTTTTGATCGAGTTGCGCCTATCTTTAGGATATGTATGTGTATATTCATGATCAGTTATGAGTTTTTGATATTAATCTAAATTTGCCAAATGTGTTTCAAGAAGTTTGCAAAGTTAAAGTTAAATTAATGAAGCCAACTTAGTGAAGCGACGCGTCTATTTAGTTAGTACTTGCATGGTTGTAATTATTCTTGCGTGCTTAGTAGAGCTGACAAGGATGTTAAGAAGAGTTTTCCTATGGGTCCCATGATCTCATACTTGGTGTATGTACTTATAGAAGGTCATTTGTAATGAGAAGAGTTGTGAAAGCCAGAGATTAGAAAAGCAGAGCAGAGTGTTAAAGTAGCAGAGCTATATTTATCATATGTTGATAATATAGATATTGAAGTTCAAGCTTTCAGAATAAAGATATGATTGTTATATCTCTTCACAAGAGGTTATAGCATCGGTGCATAAAAGGAACTGATCAGAAAAGCAGTGTCACAAACAATAGTTCATGATGCAGGAGCATCCCAGGGTAGTTGGCTATCCTACATGTTTGGGAGATTTGATGGAGTTCTATGGACTTATTTTCATGTGTGAGGGATTTGGTAGAGTTGTGTGGACCTACTTTGGTCTTTGGTAATTGTTTTTGATGTATTTAATGGAACTTGGCATAGTTTTGGTTGCTTGGCATGGACCGGGAGGAGATCGGCCTTGCTTAGGAATTTGGTGCCTATTACAAGCCATATAAGTAATTTTCCACAAAGGGTTAGAAGATGAAAATTTCAAGGATTGAAGAGGGCCTAGATTTCTACCTACGGTTCAAAGCACAAGTCCTAATTCATCCGGAGCTAGGAGATATCATGATTTTACTAAAACATCTATTTTGGGCATTTAATTGTTGTTGTTGGCCGACTTGTGGCATTTAATTTCGGTATTTGTATTTAATTTATGTTCAGGGCTGACCTGTGGCTTAGATTGGTATAAGTAGGGGTTGTGGGGGA
>MU226013.1:2134744-2152469 GCA_018584345.1 Thuja plicata | reverse complement strand
ATGGGAATTGGTTCCTAGACCAAGTGATAAAAATGTAATTGGAACAAAGTGGATTTTTAGAAACAAAATGAATGAAGAAGGTACAGTAATAAGAAACAAAGAAATATTAGTATGTAAAGGATATGCATAGAGAGAAGGAATAGACTATACTGATACCTTTTCTCCTGTGAGTAGATTGGAAGCCATAAAATTATTTTTGGCATATGCAACATTAAAAGACTTTAAAGTTTATCAAATGGATGTTAAATCAGCCTTTTTGAATGGTGACTTAAAAGAAGAAGTCTACATAGAACAACTTGAAGGATTTAACCTTCAGATAGATCAGACATGGTATGCAGACTAAAGAAAGCACTTTATGGACTTAAACAGGCCCCAAGTGCGTGGTATGAGAGACTAGATGGTTATCTCACCAAGATTGGATTCAAGAAAGGAGCAGTAGATTGCAACTTGTTCATAAGAGAAACACCTAATGGATTACTATTAGTTTCCATATTTGTTGATGACATTATCTTTGGAGGTAATGACAAGCTTAGTATAACATTTGCAAAAGAAATGCAGAATGAATTTGAAATGAGTATGATTGGTCCTATAAAATACTTTTTGGGATTAAATGTAAAATAGACAGACAAAGGAATATTCATTAATCAATCAAAATATGTAAAGGAAATATTGAAAACCTTCAAGATGGAGGATTTCAAGCCAGTATGCACTCCTATGATCACATGAAGTAAACTTTCAAAAGATGATGACTCCACAACAGTTGATAAAACATTGTATAAATCTATGATTGGAAAGATTATTTATCTAACTTAATCAAGACCTGAAATATCTAATGTAGTTGGCATGGTTGGAAGATTTGTAGTTGAACCCAAGCATAATAACTTGATGGAAATCAGGAGGATATTCATATATCTTAAGGGAACTATAGACTATGGTTTATGGTATCCTAAATCAGAGAATACACAACTTCATGTGTATACTGATGCAGATTGGGTAGGTTGTATTGATGACAGGAAGATCACTTTATGAGGAGAAGTACTTCTTGGAGAAAGGTTGGTATCTTGGACAAGCAAGAAGAAAACCTATATTTCTTAGTCAACGGCAGAGGCAGAGGCTGAGTATGTTGCAGCAGCACTAAATTGTACAACAATTGTTTGCATCAAACAGATGGTTAAAGACTTTGGTATTCAGGTTGACTATCTTGTTGTTATTCATTGTGACAATGATAGTACTATTAATATGTCTAAGAACCCTGTAATGCATGCAAAGACAAACACATAGAGATCAAGTATCACTTTCTAAGAGAAAAAGTTGGAGACAAGGAAGTGACATTGGATTATGTAAACACAAAAGATCAGCTAGCAGACATTTTCACGAAGCCTTTAGTAAGGGATACTTTTGATTATATAAGGGAGAAGTTGGGAGTCATTCCCTCTCCTAAGTCTGATTAGAAAAAGTAGCAAGTACATCAGTCCTGTGTGACTGATGAATGGTTGACTACTCTACTTCTGCAGTAGTACCTGTGCAGAATGTTTTATGGCACCCTTTTCCATTGATGTCAATGGGGGAGTATGTACTAAAAACAAAGAGAAAAAACAAGGAACACATACAAGGAGCTTATACTCTGGGGGAGTATGCACATTCTATGTAACTACAGTAGTGTAGATGAATCTTTGATGAGGATATTAAGAAGATTGTAAAAGAAAGAAGACACCATGAACATAAGTTTTTTTTATCATATGTTGCCATCAATGCCAAAGGGAGAGATTGTTGGAGATTTGATTTTGAACAGTTGATTGATTGTATGTTTGTCATTGATGACAACATATAATACATAGTAGTACTTTTGTATGTACTTATCAATATGATGACATGAAGACCAATATGGATAGATACATGTTTTTGACATGTTTACTATGCTATGTTCATACACGCAGATCTAGATATGAAGTTTCAGTAAAGATATGTAATTCTATTATTGACAGTTACAATTCTGGATGAATAATGGTTTAAGGCCGATGTATGTATTGTGTTGATCAAGTTGCACCGATCTTCAGGATATGCATTTGTATATTCATGATGAGTTATGATTTGTTGATATTAATCTAAATGCGCCAATCATGTTTCAAGAAGATTGCAAAGTTATCATTAAATTAATGAAGCTAACTCAGTGAAGTGACTTGTCTATTCAGTTAGTACTTGTGTGGTTGTAATTATTATTGCATTCTTAGTAGAGCCAAAAAGGATTTTAAGAAGAGTTTTCCTACAAGTCCCATGATCTCATACTTGGTGTATGTACTTATAGAAGGTCATTTGTAATGAGAAGAGTTGCGAAAGCCAAATATTAGAAAAGTAGAGCAGAGTGTTAAAGCAGCAGAGCTATATTTATCATATGTTGATAATATAGATATTGAATTTGAAGCTTTCAAAATACAGATACAATTTTTATAGTGCTTTAAAAGAGGTTAAAGCATCAATGCATAAAAGGAACTGATCAGACAAGCAGTGTCACAAACAACAGTTCACCTTGTTGATAGAGTGCGTATCAAATAACCAGAAGGTTGTAGCATTCACCACTTGGACAGTGAGTCCTTGGATAGTGATTCCTCCACCCCTAACAGGGTTATTGTAAAAGACTCCTAACAGGGTTTGACCCTTAACTAGGTCACTATGCTACTGCATTGTAATTTACAACTCCTAGGAAGGTTGGAAGATCTTTTAATAGGGATCATTATAAATAGTATAGTTCTTTGTGGGTACTAATTCCCACTGGGGTTTTTACCATTTGGTTTCCCTGTAACCAAGTTGATGTGTTGTGTAAAGTGTTATTTGTATGTGCATTTAATTTGTATCAATCTAGATTAATAAGTATAAGATAAAGATTTATAGTTGCAGATAACTGATTCACCCCCCCCTCTCAATTATCTCTGAAGTATTCTAATAGTTCACTTGATGAGAAGTTGGTACTGTTGGATTTGGAAAATCCTCATCTGAGATCTAAGACCAGAACTCTACAAATAATGAATAAAGAGTATGAGTTCGTTGCAAAGGAGACTGAGAAAGTATTTGAGAAAGTATTTCTGGACAGACACATGTACCCTTCAACTATGCCTACAACCAAAGTTACTCCATTTCCCTCCAATAAATGATAAGAATCAGAGATCCCTAATGTGCCTATTATAGGTCCACAGGAATCTGTGACTGAAGTTTCATCACCCTCTGATACAGTTAAGGATACAGATGAAACTATTATGATAAATGATGTTGAGATAACCATATGAGCCTCAGATAATGATTTGAATAAGTTTGAAGAATCCATTGTGAGTACTGAAGAAGCTAAGATTTTATGCAGTGATAAATCCTCTTTACAGGAAGATGAAATCCCAACTAATGACACTTTAGGACAGAAATCCTAGATTCATGGGGAGAAGAAGATCTGATCAAGATAAGTGTATTGGCTATGGAGAAAGAAAAGGAGAAGCAAGTAATCAGAAATCCTCTCTTTCTTGAATGAGTTAGCATATTAAACAACTTAGCACCTGCAGACAAGAAATTGGTAAATATTAAATTAGTTGATGATGTCAATAGTATTTTGTCAAGCTTTAAAGAAAAGTTTACAAGTCTAGAAGACTCAACAATAGAAATTGCAGAAGACAAGTAAAATAAGGAAAGGCTGGATGAGTTAATAAATAATTTTTCATTAGATCTCAATTCACTGAAGATTGGTCAAGCAATTCTGAAAGAGTTAGAAGCAAAAGGTTGAAAATTGATAGCTAACTACATGGACAAAGATAAACTCACTTTAGAACATACCAAGAAGATTAAGGAAGCATAAATCTTGATTAAAGATGTAAGGAAATTAGTTGAAGACCCTTCTCAAGAGATCAATGTTTGTAAAAACATCTAACAAGGGTAGTTAGATAAAATTGAGAAAACCAAGATAGAGATAAAATTGAGAAAACCAAGATAATGGCAAGACAAACACATCTAAGAAATGCACTTGCGCCCTCCATAGATGTATTGAATCAGAATATCAGGCATATTGATGCAACTATTGATACATATGATCAAGGACCCTCCATGGATTTGGTAAAGATGGAGAAAATCACCTATGCATTATGCTCCCATCTTTAGACTGTAGATGCACTCAAGGTGTTTTGGCAGCAGGAAGTAAAAAACCTTCAGATTGCATATCCAGATGTGAACTCTGAGTAAGTACTTAGAGAATTTTATTTTTTGGCACCTTTGCCATTAATTTGAAAGGGAGGGTATAGTGTATGAAGGAGAGTAATGTATATATCTAAATATATGATGTACATTATGAGGAGATTACATCAGTATAATTATAGTTTTTTTGTGATAAGTCAAAGTTTAGTAACTTGGCCACACTCCTTTGTTGTCATTAATGAAAAAGGGGGAAATTGTTGGAAAGTTGACTTTACTGTGATTATATGACTATTTTTTGTTGTCATTATGGAAACAAAGTCATATTTATTTTTGACAGTCAGCTCATAAAATTTGAAGATCATAATTTGGCTAAGTGTAGAAGACGGTGCAGACAGAGATATACCCATTGATCAGAGCACCAGTGCACGTGAGTATGGTTGATTCATGGTATGTGCCTCTAGATATAAGCTTTTGGATACAATTTTATCCTAAGTATATATGCACATGTTCAGATATGTTAGCATGGTGAAGTTACAATAATTCTAATTGTCACTAACAGTTCAGTAGAACAAAGCATGGAGCCGAGTACAATTTTTGTTTAGCGTGTATTGATTTATTTTTTAATGGATATGTGCCTATTGTAATATGTTTGTAATCATTTTATTATCATTCATGTAAACACACATAAGCCAATTAATTCAGAAGCGTTGTGTATGTTGATTTTGGGTCGACTTAGTCTTAGGTTTGGTTGCATCTATTAAAGCATGTATATATACTTGACATGCATTTTTGTATTGTTGAGAGAAATGTATGAAGTATAGCAGAAGATATATATAGAAGAGTAGTAGGTATTCAATAAGTATGAGATAAATCTCTACCATAGGTTAGATAACTGTACAAAAGGAACTGATCAGACAATAGTTTCATAACAACAGTTCACCTTTTAGATATTGTGTGTATCTATTATCAGAAGGTTGTAGCCTTCTTCTTATTGAGAAGTGAGCTCTGGTAGTTTTCCATCCACATTTAACAAGGTTTATAAGACTCCTAATAGAGTCATTGTAATTACAATTATAATGACTTCTCCTAACAGGGAAAAGGAACTATAACAAGTTCATAAGACTAGTGCAATTATTAGTGGGTACTAATTCCCACTGGGGTTTTCCTCTGATCAAGGTTTCCTCGTAAACATATTTTCTGTTATGTGTTACGGTTTATGTTCTTTTCTTATTAAAGATTTTTTTTCTATTGGACTAAGTTTCAAGTTTCTAAATTATAATTAATTGATGAACACTGATTCACACCCCCTCCAAGTGTTCCCATTCTTAATAGTCCATGGACTCCCAATTAATATAGTTCAGATAGAGACACCAAATTCATGGGATATTTTTGGAAAAAAGGTGTAGAAGAGGTTAGAAAAAAATATTTCATTTGTATTTTCTTACCATCAAAAGACTAATGTGAAGATTGAGTTTTTAAATAGGACACTTGGGAACCTCTTAAGGTGTTTGACCAAAGAATATAGAAAATCTTGGCCTCAAGTTCTCCATCAAGTTGAATTTTCCTACACTGATACTATACATAGAGCCATAGGGAAGAGTCATTTTGAAGTATTCTATGGAATGTATCCTAGGGGTGTATATTAGTTGAGATATCTCAGAGATGTATAAGGGAGGAGTGGAAATGTAGAATAATTTGCACAGTCCATGAAGGGAGTGCATGAGCAAGTGAAGAAGACTTTGATCAAGAACACTTTGAAGATCAAAGACAAAGTTGACACGAGGAGAAAAGATGTAAAATTTTTAGTAGAGGATTGGGTAATAGTACATTTAAATAAGGCCAGACTTCATAAGGGAGTACCAAGCAAGTTACAAACACGAAGAATTGGTTCTTGTCAGATCATAGTTAAGTATGGGAACAATGCCTACAAGGTGGTTTCCCAAGGATGTAGCACTGTCTCCTGTGTTCAACATAGAAGATTTTAAATAGTATAAAGGCTATAGTCCCAATGAAGGTGACAAGATTTCTAATTTGGAGGAAATGATAAATGATTTAACATCTCCTTCCCCATCCAAGCCTACAACAAAGAAAGTATTGGATACAAGGATTGCCAAGAAGACCAGAAAGAAGACCTACATGGACTACCTAATCAAATGGACCGATATTCCATAAGAAGAGGCTACTTGGGTACCTAAAGGTGACATGAAGAAGATAGGAATTGATCTTTGAATTCTATCTTCTGAGGTAACTTGAGCTCTTCTCATATGGGGAGAATGGTGCATGACCATTTAGGGGTTAGACTTGTTTAATGCTTAATTTTTGGTTTGGAAGGACTTCTCAAGGCATTGCATTTAGTTGAGTTTTTTTTAAGGTTGATTTAAGATTAGTTAAGTTGTGTCACAATGTTGTGTTTTGTTTTGTTCAATGTGTCAAAAGACCCTATTTCTACTTTGTAAGCCAAAATGTGGCAAAGTGTGTTAAATAATGCCTATATTGTAAAAATGATTTAAATAAGTTGCATATAGGTTTAGGAATGACTTAGAGGTCATTTAGAACCCATACATTGGGTAAATGCAATGTAAGAGGAGACATGCAAAAATTTGTAAAAAGTTGTTGTGCAACTTTTGCAACTTTGAGAAGTTGCTCAACAACATTTTGAGAAAAGTTGCAAAATGCCCTAAAAGTAGTTAGGGGTCAAGTGGTGTAGGAGCACCCCTGCTACAGGAAATTTGAAAGCTACATGAAGACTAAATTATTACAAAGAGATTAATATGTTTGAATTTAATATGGCTTGAAGCCAATTTGATGCAATTGGATGTAATGAAATGTAATAAGCCTAATGTATAAAGGCATGTAATGGTGTAATAGGGAGTTGAGTGCTTAGAGTGGAATATTGAACCTAGAAGGCTAAAGGTTAAGCCTTAGATTAGAATTAGTTAATTTAATGTTATGTTAAGGTCCTACATGGAAATTTTAAATTCCTAGATCAGAGAGAGTCAATTAATTGAGTTTTAATGTTTAAAGATTTGTAATATAACGGTTAGATGCCAAGTGGAGGGAAAATTCTAAAATTAGACCTTCTTGCATGTAGAGGAATCCGAATTGACAAAGATCAGTTAAAGAAGTTATTATTTATCTATGTAAGCCTAAGAAAGAATGAGAGAAAGAGAGGTAAGGAGAAGAGGCAGAAATGTATGAATTATTCTCTGAGATGTAAATAAAGTTTTGATTTTCTACAAGTTTAGTTTGAGTTTTTACCACAGAAAATTGGGTGTTGTTGCAGGGGTCATATCTCCCAACTCGACCGTTGGATCTTTCTCATCTTAGATTATGTTTTAGAGAATATAATTACTCCCATCCTCACTAGAAGGATTTTGAAAATATGGTGTGTTTCAAAAGTTATGTATGACTATTTAAGAGTCTATGCAAAGGGCAATGATTAAACAGTTTTGGATGAATTTTTAAGATGCATGCATTAGTGCTTAGTGCATCTGCATCAAGTGGTATTAGAGAGAGTGAAAGGTCTGGGGTTTGGAATATTTAGAGTCCTCTTTTTATACCTTGGAGTTTAACTATCCTCTTGAGTGTTCCAAAGTGATGGCTTGAGATCTGAAGAATCCTAGATTGGTGTGAGAAGATGGCAATGACCAGAACTAAAAGAGAGTTAGCCAAGTTGCAGAAGGAATACTTGGTTGAAGGAAGAAAATAAGATGAGAATAAAAGAAGAGAGGAAGTAGAAATAAAGAGGAAAGAAGAAGAAACAAGGAGTCAAGAAGAGTTGAGAAGCTTGAGGAAATCTTTAGAGGAGTAGGAATAAGAGAGAAAGCAGAGGGATGAAAAGTTAAGAAGCCTAAAAAGAGCCCTAGAAGAAGGTGAAGAAATACTAAAGAAACTTGAGAAGATGATTAAGGATGCTGAAATTTGGCACTTAAGGGTGAAAAAGAAGGTGAAGTGGCCTATTTAGAGACTAGCTATAGCAGTAATGAAGAAGATAGAGGTTGAAGACGAAGAGGGTACAAGGAAGAGTACTCTTGATGCACCTATGATGAAGGGTGTAAAGACTTATTATTAAATTTTGGTTGATGCTAGAGAAGAAAACATAGAGAAAATTCTAGAGAGGCTTGAGGTTGAGGAATTTGATTTGTGGGATGAGTTTACTATAGTAGTGGAAGATGGAAGATTTATGGAGGAATTTTGGAGGCATATGAGGGAGTAGCCTTCACTCAAGAGAATGAATTTACAGAAATGGGCCATGAGGAGGCTCAAGAAATGAAATTTTTTTTATCCTAGCATGGAGATAGAACAAGGTGGATCAGAAATACAGATATGGGATCATAAATTGGTCTATGTTTTGCCCAGGGGAGGTAAACTGAGAATAGAGATGCAAGATTGCATGATGAAGCAACAACATGAGAGGATGCCATGGATCATGAGTGATGATCTTTTCAAACCAAGGGTGAAGATAAAATGATTTTATTTGCTGGCACTTGTTTTTTGCAAGTTTCCAAGAGGACTTGGAAAGATTTTAAAGTTGTGGAGTATAGTGCAGGAGCACCTCTACTGTAGGAAGTTTGAAAGCTACATGAATACTAAATGATCAAAAAGAGATCAATATGTTTGAATGTAATATGGATTGAAGCCAATTTTATTTAATTGGATGTAATGAAATGTAATAAGCCTAATTTATAAAGGCATGTAATGGTGTAATAGGGAGTTGAGTGCTTAGGGTGGAATATTGGGCCTAGAAGGCTAAAGGTTAAGTCTTTGATTAGAATTAGTGAATTTAATGTTATTTTAAGGTCCTACATGGAAAAATTTCAAAGTCATAGATTAGAGAGAGTCAATTAATTGAGTTTTAGTGTTTAAAGATTTGTAATATAATGGTTAGATGCCAAGTGGAGGGAAAAGTCTAAAATTAGACCTTCTTGCATGTAGAGGAATCCTAATCGACAGAGATCAGTTACAGAAGTTTTTCTTTGCCTATGTACACCTAATAAGGCATGAGAGAAAGAGAGGTAAGGAGAAGAGGATGAAATGTATGAATTATCCTCTAAGATGTAAATAAAGTTCTTATTTTCTGTAAGTTCAGTTTGAGTTTTTATCACAAAAACTTGGGTGTTGTTGCCGGGGTCATATCTCCCAACTCAACTGTTGGATATTTCTCATCTTAGAGTATGTTTTAGAGAAACTAATTACACCCATACTCACTAGAGGGAGTTTGAAAATATTGTGTTTTTCAAAAGTTATGTATGATTGTTTATGAGTCTATGCAAAGGGCAGCGACTAGACAATTTTGGAAAAAATTTTAAGATGCATGCACTAGTGCTTAGTTCCTTTACATCATCGAGATAGATATTTGAAATAGATGAAGGGGAAATATTTAAGAAATTTCAAACATTATAATGGGTTGGTTGGGTTTTTGTCACAATTTCCAATAACGAGAAGTTGGCGATTCCGTGTTATAACTATATTTCTTGCATTTTTGTGTGGTGATTAAATTTCATGGATTGAATTGATAAATACTTCAATGTAATTAGGGATATTTTAGTATTTTATAGAATTTTGAGCAATAGATTAGTGTTTTTATTTTTATTTTCAATTGTAACTAAAATTTATCCCTAATTCTAAGTCTTTGGACCAGACAGGGCTCTATATACTAAAATGCCTATGGTTTGAAATTTCTAGCATGGAAAGTATGTGACCCTTTGGGAAATCAAAATGGAGGTAGTTTATATAGTTTTTGTTTTTGTTAGGGAGTTGGAAGTTTCAGGAGTAAATTTTAATTTCTTTCCTTAGGCGAGCTCCTCCATAGTCAGGCTAGGATGCAAGAATAATAGAAGAAGCTAACTTACAAGAGGGGAATAGATAGTTCATTCCAATGTTTATGTGTTTCTAAGAAGAACCTTATAGAGTTTGGGTTACGAGATGGAGGTGTCTTGAATATATTTCGATAGATTTCTAGAGAAAAGACCTAAGACTAGTTCATTTCCTAGTAGTTTGGCCTAGTTAGGGTTTGATGGTGTACAGATTATTTTGAAAGAGAAAAACCAAGAAAATATTACGTATTTTCTCAAAGGGTATCTGAATCAAAAACCTCTTTAGGGGGTTGTGTGGAAGTATTGTAAAATAAAGACAAAAAATTACAAAATAGGGCTAATAGAGTCCTATTAGCTAGTAGCCCTTAAAAGTAAGAACTTGGGAAAGAGATGGAAGAATGGACATAGGAATTTTTGAAAAGCATGGATTTGTGGATGAAATGACATCATGAACATGCCCTAAAATCTTGTAGGGTAATGCTAGAGCACTGGTAAGCTAGTGTTTGAGGTTACTCTGGTGAGTTCAAGTTGAAAGAATGTAGAGAAGCACTTAGAATTAATAGAGGGGTTCAAGAGAGGGTAGGAGTTGAAACCTCCTAAGGTAGTAGGGGTTTTTAGAGAGAAATAAACCCTAACAATTTTTTGAAGGACTAGTGAAGAAGTAAGTTTAGTGTTAGTAATAACTGAGAGGGGGTGAATCAGTGGCCTAAAAGATATTCCAATTAATCAACCCAAAAACTTAGTACCACAATATTAAGCCTCTAGTTATCTTCATTCCTATAATTTGAATGCCTTCAAATATACTTATTAAATAATTACTGCTCAGAGTGCTCTGTTAAACCTTATGCTCTATGTTTACCGAATAATAGTCTTGCAGTTTAACAAAAAATAGTAAATTACTTAGAGTATACCGATCACTCCAGATTAGCTATGTGTAATGCAAAACACTAAAGTAATGACTAATAAACACATTGAAACATGGATTTTTAATGTAGAAACCCTTTTAAGGGGAAAAACCACTTGTGATTGGGAACCCAAAATTTGCAGTCTTCTGAAGTGAGCTCGATGAAGAGCCAACCCTGTTAAAGGTTACAAACACACTATTAGGTCTGACCTTGTTAGAGGATTTAAAAGATTATTTTTTCACTTGATATCGGGCATCTCTATGCTACCTTCCTTGTCCAAAATCTTTTGGTTTTTCAAATGGTATCTGGCATCTCATGCTATCTTCATGATCAAACTTTTTGCTACTCCTTAGAATCTATCTCAAGATAGAAAGGATCTTTAAATCCTGCTCGATTAAGAGAATTTCTAAGTCAATGGTTAAATTGAAATAGTATGATCTATTCACATATACAACTTATACTTGCATATTTTTAGATCTATTGTAAGCTCATTAAAACATTCTAATCAATATATCTTTTCAATACCTTTGCTCCACTTTTGTTATGCTCAGTGATGCTATTCTCTGTTGCTCAGTGTCTGCAAAAATCTTTAGCTCTTTCCTCAGCTTGATTGATCAGGACTGTATGAAGTTGTTCTTCATCAGTTTCTCTTCAACATCCTCTTTTTCATTCACTCCCCTTAATTCATAATGAATTAAGTTGTCTCTTTAAAGACATGATATCGTCGTTTCTAGGTTCTTGATTTTCTTGATCTTGGTGTGATTCACAATATTAGCCAATCCTGATTTAAAGCATAACTTCTATTTTATTTCATAGAAATCTTCTTTCCAATTTGAAAAAATAGCTTTAAATCCTTTACTTATCTTTGGCTTTATCTTGTCAATGAAAACAATGATAACTACCAGTTATGTCTATATTTAGCTCTTCCAGGTATATATTTTGTCATTTCTCAACTCCAGTTAACTTCAGCATTTTTACTCTTTGATAGCTTTTCTTAACAATTTAGTTCTCCTCCGGCTTCTCCCTCAGGGATTTCTGTGCATCAGGGTTAACTGCAAAGTTCTTCTCATCGGTTTACACTGTAATTCTAGCCATCGATAATACTTGTCAATTTGCTCTTCGGTAATGATCGTCAGTTTCTTTGCTCAAGAATCATTGTGACTTAACTTTCGGTGATCTATGTCTGTTAGGTTCCACTAACCTTTGGTGTTTGAATTCACTTAGTGAATGCTTATTTTTTATGCATTACTAAAAGCATAATCTTTTTCTCTCTAAATCTCTGAATTCTTTGACACTTTGATTATAACTAATTAGATTATATCAAGTTGACATCAATGAAAATACAATCCATTAACTGATTTAATGTCTTGCATTATCTTTCTACATTTTGGTGATCAACTTAACATCTTCAAAAATTCAATATCAGTTACATGTCATCAATCTCTCCCTTTGGCATTGATGGAAACACACTACATTATTATACTATACTATTACTAATACAATATGAAATATAACAGTTTCATTAATCTTTCCTATTGTAACTATTACAAATGTCTAGTTCTTGGGAAGCTCATATAGCTTAGATTTTTTTCTTGTGGAGTGGTTTCTTTAATCTTCAATCTCTTCACTAGATAGATGTAGCATCTTCTATTTCTATTCAGATATGTGCTCTGCCTTGACTATTCCTCTTCATGATAATCTCTTTTTCTTTGACAGTGTATCATATTAAAATGGAGGCACTTCCATGTTAAGAACATTTAGCCCTCCTTACGAGGTTTTTTTTACTATCATCATATTTTCCCCTCATTTGTACACCTTCTCCTACTTCTATGTCATTTAGGACCATGATTGGACCTATCCAAGCACCATCCATCCCATTTGGCACATTTTGCAAGGGTTCTAACTCCCAGGGTCAAGGTTGACGTTGACCTTGACCTAGGTCAAGGTCAACCTCAACCTTGACCTAGGTCAAGGATGACCACAACTTTGGCTTGGGTCCCCCTTTCCAGTTTGAAAGTTTGTCATCTGTCGGAGGTTATTATAAGTTCATTTCCTGCTTTTGGGTAAGTTGTTTTGGGTTCTGAAGTGATGATTCTTAAATTATATCTAATATAGGTCCTCTTTTAGAGGTATAGTTATAATTAGAATTTAATTATCCTATGTAGGCCTCTCTAGAATATTTCTCCCTAGTTTCATATATAAGGAAGTTTTCTCCTCTCATTTTCTCTAAGTCTCTCTAAGAAAGAAGCCAAGCACTAAGTCATATTAAGTACAAATCATCAACTATCCAAGAAGAAAAAAGTTCAATCATCCATTATTATACATGTTTTCAAGCTTTCAAAGTTTTCAAGTCTTCCTCTCTAGCATTGAAGTTCTCCATTGAAGATCAAGGATTCAAGCTTTAAATCCTTTGAAGGGATTTGGTTCAAGCATTCAAGATTCATTATTCAATCCCTAGATCTATCCATTATGGTGGTGTGATCTTCCTTCAAGATCCTTTGTGCAACCTCAAGACTCATCCATTCTCTCTTCAAAGTGGATTCCAAGCAAACAATCATGGAGGTTTATGGTTTCTAATATTGAGCCCAAGCTTTCATATTTACATACTTTTTTACATTCAAAATACAATTGCATATATATTGAATATCATAGCTTCATTAATATATTTAATTCTACTACTTACTAGCATTATTTATTTGAAATATTGATTTTAAGGTTAATTCCTAAATCGTGGTTTGACTAAGGAAAGCCCCTCCCCCCAAACAAACAAATCCAATTTTCTTGTAGATATAGGTTTGGAACAATAGATCAAAGTGCAAATTCAGATACCATTTTTGGAAAACTATCAAGATCCGAAAACATTTTTTATGTCAAAGACTTTTGAGGTTGATTCTTCCCTAGGTCGAATCAGAAATTCTCAGCCAATGGTGACATTGACATGATAGTCAAAATAAGAACTGTGTCAGATTAGAAAAAATTTTATGGATTTTTTCCATCTCTGCATTTGTGTTCAAGATCTGGTTGCAGATATTCCATAAACTCAGTGCAGGCCCTTGAAAATAGAATTCTTCACATGTGTAACATTTTAAGGTTAGTACTTTTCTCCTATTCATTTAAATCTTTCTAAATCTATCAAACATTCTTTTCTATAAACGGAATCTAAGGTCTTCCTCTTTTCTCTCATTTCCAATTGATTGATTCATTTATGCATTGATCCTTTCTTTGGGGTTAATCAATTCAGATCCTTCCTTTGTGTATCTAAGGATAAAAGGGGAACATCTTATTTACCCCTTACATTATAAATACCACATTTTATATGTTACATTTTTGTGAACCCATGATAGACCACTGTTTCTTTTTGGTGTTAGATTCTTTGCCTCTTTTCCTTATAGACTAGATCTTGCATGCACACTAAATTAGTTTTCTTTTATGCTCTTGCATTTTAAAATAATAAAATAAAAAAAATCTACATACTGGTAAAAATATAAAAACATTTCTTGTATTTCATTCACTATGAAGGTCTTTAACATGCTTTGGGGTATGGCTATTTTTCTAATTATGCTTCTTTTAGCATTTTTTTATAGTACTTATGATGTTTATGAAAGTATCATTCATTTCATCATGTTTGTTAATCTTCATGTTTCACTTGCTTAGTCTATTTTGAGATTAACTAATACTAGTCTTCTTACTTTCAAAACTTTCATCAAGGATTTGTGTAGTGGACTTATTTCTTTTTTGGATTATGTGAAAAATTGGGTAGATGATACCCCATTTACTAATCTTCCTAATCCTAATCCTATCATTCCTTATCCAATTCCTAATATTGGACCATTTCTATTTCTCCATCTTTAATCCCTAGTTCCTCTCACACTTATGATAGGACTCAAGCTAGGATTTATGATACCGATGTTCAAGAATTCTCTCATTTACCTTCCCCTTCTTATCTGGTCCATGATGATATTAAAGGGAAAAGCAAAGAAACCTCTTCTAAAAATATCATTCCACCATACACAACATTTTCTCATGAAAACCATAATCAATCACCTCCCATAGAGGCTTTGAAAGATATGTACACTACCATATATAATATGATGGATAAACAAGGCTATAAAGGTTTAGGGCTTGGTGTTAATGAAAATGGCATTGAAACCCTGATTCATTCATTCCCTAAACAAGATATGCATGGTATAGTTTTACCGCCTTCTAATTCAAGGTGGTTGACCTTAACTATCATCATCCTCTTCATTTTCTTCTTCCAACAACTTCCTTAGATCACCCTGATACTCTTCAAGATGTGGCTAAGAAAGTGTATGTCCAGCTAATGAATTCTAAACCTATGCTGAAAATTTTTCTCTCTAAATATAAATGTCCTTTTCTTTATAGTAATACACATTTACTTATGAATTGTTTGCATTTCAAGCTATATGCTAGAGAAATATTTTATTTAGGAATTATATCTCATTCCCGTGTGGTATTACAATTTCTTCATAATTTTGATATAGGGCATTCCCCTCGTTCTTCTGTAAATTAGATAATATATTTTGTCTCATCTTGTCACTTAATTGGGGGGAAAGAAGTATTTCCTTCCAATCTTCTAGGATCCATTTTGCTCATAGCATGTATTTTTTTTTGAGTTTAATTGGTTATTCTTTCTACATTCTATCCATATAATTTTCTATTATGGTACATATTTCCTTCACTCATAATCATTCATGATTTCTTTTCTAGGACATTTTCTTTGTGAAGATATCTCTTGATATAATTTGGTATATCCCTTGCTTTCATCTCCGGGTGGCAAGGTATTTTCTTTCTTCCTCTATCTAAGGATCTACTTTCCTTAGCTTAGTGGCATTTGTTTATTTTACAACATTTTTTTCCTCTTAAAGATTTAAGTTTTGGGCTATGGATACCCTCTTATATGAGAGGTGATTGTCCTAGGTCATCACCCCTTCTTTATTTTGCAAATCACATTATTTATAAACTCTTGCCTTTGCTTTGGGTTAGATTTTGATTCCTTCATTCTGAGATTCCTCTTCCTCTTGAATGCAGGGGGCTTGATGATTGAAGTTTTGGTCCCTCTTTTCTTTAGAAGATGATATTTTATTCTAAGCACTCCTCTACGGTGGGGGTCTTGATGATAATATATATTCCTCTTTGAGGATCCTTTTTCCATATGTGACATATCCATTTCATGATTATCTATGCTCTTAGAGGTAAGGGTCAGTACTCTTTGCTATGGATATAGTGTATATTGTTGTTAAGTTGGATATCTCCTTATCTTGTGAAGTAGGTATCCTCTTTCTCTTCCTTATCCTACCTAGTGGGTAGTCATGATAAGGAGGGGACATATATATGGTCTCTCTTATACTATAGTTTACATTTTACAACATGTTAAATCCTTGGAAGGTAACGCACATAAGTTGCTAAATCCTGAAGAGAAACATTTTTATTTTTATGTTTATTTTTTATAAATCATCAGAAGGTAATGCACATAATTTGCTAAATCCTAAAGAGATACACATTTTAGAATATGCTAAATCCTTGGAATGTAATTCACATAAGTTTCTAAATCCTTAAAAGATATGCATTTTATATTCCATACCGATACAAGAATGTGGATCTATGGATATTTCAAAAGTCGTCAGAAGACACATTACAATTACATAGCATAGTTTATGGGTGAACCTGTTGGGATCTCCCTCCATGGAAATTCATGGTAAGGTGGGCATCTTACTAGGTGAGGTAATCACTATCTCTTTTATCTCTTTCTCTTTGATGTTAGTAGGATTAGATCATGAAGCTTGGTTAGCTATAGTGTTGATCTTGTCTTGCTTATGTAGTCATGTATGTTTTCTATGATTAATTGCTCTTTGCTTTCATATATTTGTGCATGTATGTTGAGTTAGAATCCTTGGTTGGCTTCTCATGTCCCTAACTAAGTGATGCTCTACCTTTTTCCAATCCACTAGAGTCTTTCTTCTAACCTTACCGTGAGTATGTTCAATTTCCATAATCCCGCTAAAGTCGGGGCTTAATGTATCATCTTAAAATGGAAGCACTTCCATATTAGGAACATTTATCCCTCTTTAGGGAGTGTTTTCTGACAATCATCATATTTTCCCCACATTTCTGTACCTTCTCCTACTTATGTGTCTATCTAGGACCCTGATTCAGCCTCTCCGGGCACCATCCATCCCATTTGGCACATTTTCTAGGGCTTCCAACTCCCTTGGTCAAGGTGACCATGAAATTGACCTAGGTCAAGGTCAACCTTGAGATTTACCTAGGTAAAGGTTGAAATTGACCTTGACCTAGGTCAAGGATGACCTAGACTTTGACCTGGGTCCCCCTTTCCAGTTTGAAAGTTTGTCGGCTATTGGAGGTCATTAAAAGTTCATTTTCCACTTTCGGGTCAGCTATTTTGGGTTCCAAAGTGACGATTATTAAAATAAATTTAATTTAGGTCCTCTTTTAGGGGTATAGGTCTTATTGGAATTTAATTCTCCTATGTAGGCCTCTCTAGAATATTGTGCCCTAGTTTCATATATAAGGAAGTTTTATCCTCTCATTTTCTCTAAGTCTCTCTAAGCAAGAAGAAGCCAAGCACTAAGTCATATTAAGTATGAATCATAAACTATCCAAGAAGAAAAAAGTTCAAGCATCCATTTTTCTACATGTTTTCAAGATTTCAAAGTTTTCAAGTCTTCCTCTCACACTAATAGATTTGACCCTAAATTGCGACCAAATATTTCGACCAACTTGCAAAATGGTTTTCTTTGGTCGCAATATAAAAGTTAACTTTTCTTTTTTTTTACTTTTATGCCCGTGTTGGTCGAA
>MU226013.1:2112926-2125064 GCA_018584345.1 Thuja plicata | reverse complement strand
AAATCAATGTCTTTATCCAAGGGTTCATCCTAGAAAGTAGAATCACCCACAATGGCCTCATGGGGAAGAGAATAATCAACATCCAAATCTAAAGGTTCATCCCAAATAGGAGGACTATCATCCCTATAAATAAAGCATTTGAAAATAATTGAAACAATTTGTGCAACATGATAATGGATAAAGAAATTCATGGAAAATAGATCTAAATATATCCAAATGCATTCAAATGAAATCTATGAGCATGAAAAATTTAAATGTTTTTGTATTTTTAAAGAAATATGTGATTTTTACTTTTGAAAGATAAATGCAAGAGCATGAAATAAATCTACATGTAAGATCCAACATAAAATGCAAATCTAACACCAAAAAGGAGTTGTCTATCGCGGGTTCACCAAAATGTAACATAAAAAATAGATGTTATGTGTTGTGGGTGTTGTTATGTTACCAAAATGTAAAGGAAAGAATTGTGGTTTAAGAAGGTTTGAATTGTTAATTGTTATTTATGTTGATTGTATATTGAAATTATGATTGTGATTAAAGGAAGATAAGATGCTCCTTTCTTTCACCCTCAAATACACAAATAGGAGATCCAATTTTGATCAACCCCAAAAGGCCGGTTAATACACAAATGAATCCAATATTTGGAAAGAGACCAAGAAAGGGGATCTTAAATTATGCAAATTGATTGATTAATATGAATAATGACAGTAATTGAAAAGAATAGGAGAAAGTACCAACCTTAAAAAATTGCAGATCAAAGATTGCTATTTTCTGAGATCTGTAGACTATTTCTGGAGATGCTGACAGTTGATACTGAACCGGAATAGAGAGATGGACAAAACCTAGAAATATTTTTTTGTTCCAATGTCATCTTATGAAAAAGGTTGACCCTGTACCACTTTTTCCAACTCGATCTGCTCAACTCCAAAAGTGTCCCTATTTGCACAGTCCGAAGGAAATCCAAAAAGGGTATCTAGATCTGGCCTTAGATTTACAGTCTTGAACCTGTACCTACATGAAAAATGTTTGTTTGTTGGGGGAAAGTGGTTTTCCTTGGTCAAACCCTAGTTTTGGAATTAACCTTATAATATAATAGAAATTTTAGAGATAAACAAAGTAAACACATAAATTCACCTTGCTTGTAATGTCCTTGTGGCAGATTCGAATCCGTGGATCCACAAGTATGCTTCAAAACATGGAATGTAGAATGAAAGGATGTCTTTAATCTCTTTCTTGTAGATCTCCAACACCAAGTCTTGAATGGGTTCTTGAACTTGACAAGGTCTTTGGAAGAAGATGGATGGAGAGATAACCAAAAGGGCACTCTTTTGGCTTGAATCCTTCAATGGCCTACAATGGATCTCCTTCATGAAAATGGATACTTGAGAATGATGGATGCTTGCTTCAAATATTTCTCAATTTATTGCTTGGACTTCACTTCATAAGGATGCTTGATGCTTGATTAGAAGACTTCAATTTCTTGATCATGGTCATTCATGCTTAGAGAAAATGAGAGGAGAAGGCTCCCTTTTATATGGAATTAGGGCACAATCTTCTAAGGAGGCCTACATAGGATAATTAAATCATCATTTATCCCTTTAACCCTATGAGAGGACCTATATTAAATATAATTTAGGAATCAACCAATTTGGAACCCGAAACAGTTGACCCGGAAGTGGGAGAAAACTTTTTGTGAAGACCGACATCCTGGAAACCAAAAGTTCCCAGGATTTGGACCCTGGGACAAGGTTGAGGTTGGCCCTATCCTAGGACAGGGTCAAGGTTGACCTTTTCCTAGGGCAGGGTCAAGGTTGACCCTATCCTAGGAGTTCAACCCTGTCCTCAGATCCCAGGATCACATGTCTGTATCCCAAAATGCAGAAATCAGGTCAGAAAATGGTGGATAGAAAGGCAAAACAGGGGGAAGCCATGTCAAGATCATGAACCTAGTCAAGGCACTTTTCATGACCCCAAACCACTTACTTAGAAGGCTAAACAAGTCTAAAATGGAAGTGCTTCCATTTTCTGACTATACATTCTCAAATGCTACTCAGTGACCTGTATTGTTTAGCTGTGAAACACTTAACAAATTATAATTCTATCATTTTACCAAGTAAGAATTTTCACATTTGATCAGGTTATTCAATATTATGGTTCCTTTACCTTCAACTAGACAAGATGTATCATTAACCATTCTTTCTGAACCACCATTATAGTATTCAAAAGTTTCAAACTGTTTCTTATTACCTGTCATGTTGTAAGTGTAGCCACTATCTATGATCCAGAAATCATTCTTACTAACCTTAGATAAGAGTAGAGTTTCTACATACCTTTCTTCTTCTTTCTCTAAGTAATCCTTCATGGCTACAAATACCATCTCAATGTCTTCTTCAGATTCTTTGTCAGTATCATCAGCTCTGTTCTCAGCTAGGTAACAAGATTTCTTTCCTTTGTCCTTGTAGTCACGAGTATCTCTTCTTTCATATTGTCAATTTCTTTGGTAATCTCTGTTAACACCTTTATAAAACTTTTTCTCATATGTTTCGTCATTACTTTTGTCATCTTTTCTTCTATTTGGACATCTTGCACCAAAGTGTCCAACCTCTTTAGAATTAAAACATACAAGTGGTAATTTACCTTTGTATCTACATTTGCCTCTCTACAATCTTTTTGCTAGTAGTGCTTCAATCGCATCCAGTCCTTAATCCTCATTATCACTGTCACTATCATTCCTAATAGTTTGTTTATGACTTGAATTGCTTATTTTCAAAGTAGATTTGAATTCACATTCTATAGATGGTAAGACACTATTATCAAATTTATTCATATCAAATGAAATCCATCTACCAATCAGACTATATAGAGTAACTATATTGTTTGCAACTGCTCTCATTTATGGAATAGTAGAAACTCTAATAGCATATAAAGGTAGTAATGTTCTTAAGATTTTAATTACCACTATTTCCTCTTCAAGTGCATCTCCAACTCCTCAGATAGCATTGACTAACTCTCTAATTCTACAGCTATACTAAGTGATATTTTCTCCTTCTTTCATCCTTAGGTCATCAAACCTCCCTAAGAGGCTTTCTGCCTGGCTCTAATTACATTAGCATCTCCTCCATATACTAGCTTCAACTTATCCCACATTTTCTTTGTAGAGGTGCATGTTTTGACATCTTCAAACTCAGCATCAGAGAGTGATGAGGCAAGTTTTATCATCATGCAATTATGCTTGTTCTTTTCTCTTAATTGCTCAAGAGTATGAGGTCCTATAGGCAACACACATTTAGTATCAAGGTGTTTAGTAAAATCATTACCAATACCTGGTAGGTGGAGTCTTATTTTGCTTTTCCATGATGTAAAGTTGTCTTTATTGAACTTGGGCACATCTTTTTTGTTCATCTTGTGATCTTTTGCTTGAGTTGTTAAACTCCCTTTCTAAGAACAGAAGCTCAGATACCAATTATTAGTAATAACTGACGGGGGGGTGGTGAATCAATAGCCTAAAAAATATTCCAATTAATCAACCCAAAAACTTATTACCACAACATTAAGCCTCTAATTATCTTTAGTCCTATAAGATGAATGCCTTCAAATATACTTACTAAATAACTACTACTCGGAGTGCTCTCTTAAACCTTCTTCTCTATGTTTACCAAATAGCAGTCTTTCAATTTACCAAAAAATAGTAAATTACTTAGAGTATATCGATCAATCTAGATTAGCTATATGTAATGCAAAACACTAAAGTAATGAATCATAAAAACATTGACACATGGATTTTTACTTGGAAACCATGTTAAGGTAAAAACCAATTGGAACCGGTAACCCAAAAATTTCAATCTTCTAAAGTGAGCTCGGTGAAGAGCCAACCCTATTAAAGGTTACAAACACACTGTTAGGTGTGACCTTGTTAGAGGAATTGAAAGATTAGTTTGTCACTTGATATTGGGAATCTCTATGCTACCTTCCTTGTCCAAACTCTTCTAGTTTTCCAAATGGTATGTGGCATCTCATGCTATCTCCATCATCAAACTTTTTGATACTCCTTGGGATGTATCTCAATATAGAAAGGATTTTTAAATCCTGCTTGTTTAAGATACTTTCTGAATCAATGGTTAAACTAAAAAAATTTGATATTTTCACAAATACAACTTATACTTGTAGATTTTTTAGATCTATTATAAGCTCATTAAAAAATTCTAATCGATATATCTTTTCAATACCTTTGATCCAATTTTGTTCTTCTTGGTGATGCTATGCTCTATTACTTGGTGTCTGCTTAAATCTTTAGCTCTTTCCTCAGCTTGATTGATCAGGACTGTATGAAGTTTTTCTTCATTAGTTTCTCTTTAGCATCCTCTATTTCATTCACTCCCCTTAATTTGTAATGAATTAAGTTGTCTCTTTATAAACATGATATCACCATTTCTAGGTT
Organism: Thuja plicata; assembly: GCA_018584345.1. Classification (NCBI taxonomy): domain Eukaryota; kingdom Viridiplantae; phylum Streptophyta; class Pinopsida; order Cupressales; family Cupressaceae; genus Thuja; species Thuja plicata. Next base: position 2,120,626 of record MU226013.1, on the reverse strand, counting down.
CTTGATTTTCTTGATCTTGGCGTGATCCTCAATCTTAGCCAATCCTGATTTAAAGGATAACTCTTATTGTATCTCATACAAATCTTCTGCCAACTGGAAAAAACAACATTAAATCCTTTACTTATCTTTGGCTTTATCTTGTTAATGAAAACAATGATAACTACCAATAAATTCTATATTTAGCTCTGCCAGCTAGATATTTTTTCATTTTGAACTCAAGTTAACTTTGGTGTTTTACCTCTTTGATAGCTTCGGTCAACACTTCAGTTCTCCTCAGGCTTCTCCATCAGGGTTGTCTATCCTTTGGGATTCACTACAAAGTTCTTCTCATTGGTTAACACTGTAATTATGGCCGTCGGTAATGCTTGTGATTCTTCTATTCATTAATGCTTGTCGGTTTCTTTGCTCGAGCATCACTATGACTTAACTTTGGGTGATCTTTGCCACTCGGGTTCCACTAATCATTAGTGTTTGAAGTCACTTAGTGAATGATTGTATTTTATGCATTACTAAAAGTATAATCTATTTCTCTCTAATTCTCTGAAGTCTTTGACACTTTGATTATAACCGATTAGATTTCATCAACTTGACCTCAATGACAATACAATCCATTAACTGATTTAATGCCTTGCATTATCTTTCTACATTTTGGTGATCAACTTAACATCTTGAAACATTGAATCAGTTCCATGTCATCACTTAGTTCAAGAGGTAAGAGCCTCTCTATCACCTTTCTCAGGTACAAATTTTTTTTTAAGTACATTTTTTTTTTATAGTTGTGCTATCAGATTATAGTGACTATGATTAGAAATTGTACTTTTAGAATTTGGCTTGGTTTTGTAATTGTAATGTGATGTAGCCCAAACCCTTCAATAAAAAAAATTAGAAAATGCTCAACACAAGACTTCAGATCTCCAAATTCTTCATTAATCTCCTCCAACTTACTCTACCTTACAATGAAAGAAAAATCCTACTTATTACAATTTTCAAAATTACCATATTTGACAGATTTTTGGGAAAAACTAATTTTTTCCATATTTGGTAATTTACAAAACCCATCCTACGAATCTCAATTTTTCCTGAGAAAATCCCCCAACTAAGGCAAGATAAATTTCTTACTAACCAACAAAATCAGAAACATAATTTTGGATTTATTACAAATAATAACTTTCTAAAAAATTGGAAAAATTTCAAAAAGCCAATTTTGGAGGACAAGATGATATTTATGGCTCCCAAAAAAAGGTTGAAACAACCATCAATTGAGTTGATATGAATTGGCATTCCAAATAAATCCTCCTCATGCAATTGCCTATAAAATTTCTATCAAAACCCACATCCGAGTCAAAATTTATTAACCTCAGAAGCTCCTCCATCATAATGCATAGACCCTAGTTTAGTTTTTTGCATAGTGATCTAAGTCAATCATAGCCTAATTGTGGGGTGTAAACAATTGTTGATCTCAATTTGTAATGTGAGAAGTGTATCACTGATGCAATCATGGGATATGGAAGACATCCCATTGTAAAAAAAATTTCTAAGGGTAATATGAGTCATTGGAAAAATGAATCATCACACATTGTAGATGGCTTAAACTCTCGCCTCATCTTTATGGACTCAATGTTGAGCCAAAGACAGAGTGGAAGAAAATAGTTTAGGAAGATAAGAATTGTCATATCATTGGATTGATTGGTTTGACTCTTTATTTGGGTTTTCATCATGATATCTACTCTAAGATCTTGAGTATTCAATGCCCATGCACAGTTTGGACGATTATTTTGGAATATTTTTGAGACCAACATGTTCCTCCATTCCCAAATGATCTTGTTGCAAATTTTATCCTTCCACTTGATGATGTGGATAACATTCCTTATAATGATGAAACATTAGATGAGTTGTGTAATATATGAAATAGGGGTAAAGGATTATGTAGGGTGTTGAAAGAGGATAAGGTAATTTATTTGATTAAAGTCTGTTGAATTCCTTAACCCTATTTTATACTTACTTGAATTTAATTGATTGTGTATTGCAATTGTGATTAGGGAGAAGATAAGATGTTCCTCTTTTATTCTCAAATGCACAAATGGGAGATCCAAGTTGATCAACCCAAAATAAGGGCTAATGCACAAATGAATCAACTATTTGGAAAGGAGAATAACAAGAAGGGATTCTTCAATTCTATTAATTATATGTATAGAAATGATATATGATATTAATTGAGGAAATAGGAGAAATGCACTAACCTTTAAATATTGCAAATCAAAGAATGCTATTTTCTGAGGTCTATAGACTGTTTCTGGAAAAACTAACAGTTGATCCCAAACTGGAACACAGAGACGAACAAAACCCAGAAATATTTTTCTGTTCTGATGAGGTCTTATGAAAAAGGTTGACCTTGACCCATAAATGTCAATCCTAACCCAATAATGTCGACCCTGACCTGCACAAGTCCGACAGAGAATTTGTCCGCGTCATCTGAAAAAAAGCTGAAAAGGGTATCCAGATCTAGTCTCAAATATATTGTTTTGAACCTGTACCTGCAAGAAAAAGAGGATTGTTTATTGTGGGGGAGGGGTTTTCCTTAGTCAAACCCCAATTTAGGAATTGACCTTGAAATCAATAAAGTATAGAATGCTAGCAAGTAGTAGAATTGAATCTAACAATGAAGCTATGATATTCAATAGATATGTAATTGAAATTCAAATAAATGCAAGTATGTAAGTATGAAAGCAATGGACTTTACAAACCCTAAAACTCTATTATTTTATGTTTTAAATCCACTTTGAAGAGATGATGAAAGAGTCTTGAGGATGCACAAAGGATCTTGAAGGAATATCACACCACCATGATAGCTAGATCTAGGGTTTGAATGATAAATCTTGAATGTTTGCACCTAATCCCTTCAAAGGCTTGAGAGCTTGAATCCTTGATCTTCAATGGAGAACTTGAATGCTTGAGAGGAATAATTTAACACCTTGAGAGCTTGGAAATATGTAGAACAATGGATGCTTGAACTTTTTTCTTCTTGACAAAATCTTGATTAGAGCTTTTTTTGCACTTAGAAGGCTTAGAAAAAATGAGAGAGAGAGGCTTCCTTTTATATGGAATTAGGGCACAATCTTCTAAGGAGGCTGACATAGGATAATTAAATTCCAATTAGACCCGTGCCCCTTGAAAAGGACCTATATTAAATATAATTTAGAAATCAATGCTTTGGAACCCGAAATAGTCGACCCGGAAGTAGAAAACTAAATTTTGGATGACCCTTCCAGTTTTGAAAAGGGGACCCTGGTTAGGATCAAGGTTGACCCTAACGTAGGTTAGGGTCGAGGTATAACCTGACCTAGGTCAAGGTCAAGGTCAACCTTGACCTAGGGGGTTAGAACCCCTGGAAAATATGCCAGGTAGGGTAGGAGGTGCCTAGAGAGGCCCAATCAGGGTCATGAATAGGCATAGAAGTAGGAGATGATGCAGAAACAAAAAGATGATATGATAGAGGTCAAAAACATCCCCTAAGGAGGGATAAACTCTCTTAACATGGAAGTGCTTCCATTTTAAGATGATATATTAAGCCCCCACTTTAGCAAGAGTATGGAAATTGAATGTGCTCCCAGTAAAGTTAGAGAAAAAGAATCCTAGTGGATTTGCAATGAGGTAGAATATCACTAAGTCAGGGATATGAGCCCCCAAACCAAGGATTCTAACTCAACATACATACATAAAGATATGGAAATAAAGGGAAATCAATCATAGAAAACATACATGACTACATAAGTAAGACAAGAACAACACCATAGATAACATAGCTTCATGATCTAATCCTACTAGCATGAAAGTGAAAGAGAGAAGAGAAAGTGATTAACTCACCTAGTAAGATTCCCACTTTACTATGAATCACCACGGAGGGAGAGCCCAACAGGTTCACCCAAAAACTGTGCTTGTAATTGTAAATGTGTCTTCTGACGGCTTTTGAAAATATCCATAGATCAACATTCTTGTATCACTAGGGAATATAAAATGTGTGTCCATTCAGGATTTAGCAACTTATGTGCGTTACCTTTTGAGGATTTAGCATATTAAAAAAAAGGGTGCGTATCTCTTCAGGATTGAACAACTTATGTGTGTTACCTTTCAAGGATTTAGCAAAATAAAAGTAAAAATGCATGTCTCTTTATGATTTAGCAACTTTTGTGCATTACCTTCCAAGGATTTAGCAAAAATAAAACTAAAAATGTGTGTCTCTTCAATATTTAGCAACTTGTGTGCGTTACCTTCCAAGGATTTAGCTTGCTGAAAAATGTAAATAAATGTAAATTTTAGTACAAGGGAGACCCTATATATAACCTCCTCCTTATCATGGCTACCTACTAGGAAAGATAAGGAAGAGGAAGAGAATACCCACTTCACAAGGTAAGGAGATATCCCGCTTTACAATAATGTACGACATAGCCTTAGTGAAGAGTATTGACCCTTACATCTAAGAACATAGATAATTGTGAAATGGATAAGTCACTTATGTAAAAAGGATTCTCAAAGAGGAAGAGATCTTATCAATAAGAGCCCTACCAGAGAAGAGTGCTTAGGATAAAATTTCATCTTCGAAAAGCAAGAAAAACCCAAGCTTCAACCATCAAGCTCCTTGCAATAAAGAGGATGAGGAATCTTGGAGTGAAGGATAGAAAACTCTAACCAAAAAGAAAGGGAAAGAGTTTATAAAGAAATAATTTGCAAAATAAAGAAGAGGTAAGGACCTAGGACAATCACCTCTCAAATAAGGAGGTATCAATGGTCAAAACATAGATCTTTTTAAGAAAAATAATGTTTGCAACATTAACAAATGCCACTAAGCTAAGAAAAGTAGATCCTTAGATAGAGGTAGAAGGAGGAAATACCTTTCCCCCCAGAGATGATGACAAGGGATATATCAAATTATATCAACAAAGTTATAAAAATAAGAGATATCTTTACAAAACAGATGTCCTAGAAAGAATATCATGAGTGTAAGAAGTTATAAGGATAGAATGCAGGGAGAATAACCAGTTATACTCAAAACAACATTCATGCTAAGAGGATAATGGATCCTATAAGACTTTAATAGAATACCTCTTGCCCCCCAGTTTAAGAGACAAGAGGAGAAACATAGTCTAACTTGTAGAAGAATGAGGGGAATGTCCTAGTATGTCAAAATTATGAAGAAATTGTAATACTACTCTGGAATAAGATATAATTCCACAAGAAGCTCTATCTCTAACATATAATTTGAAATGTACACAATCAGCAAGTAAATCTTTATTACTATTGTGGAAAGGACATTTGTACTTATGTAAAGCATTTTTCAGAATAGGTTTAATGTTTTCTTTCTTGGAATTCATTAACTGGACATACACTTTCTTAGCCACATCTTGAGGAGTATCAGGATGATCTAAGGTAGGTGTTGGAAGAAGAATATCAAGAGGAGGACAATAGTTAATATCAGCCACATGAAATTGAGAAGATGAATAACCTATACCATGCATATCATGTTTAGGAGATACATTGATTGGATTTTTAATGCTATGTTCATTAACACCAAGCCCTAAACCCTTATAACCTTGTTTATCTACCATAGTGTATCCAGTAGTATACCTATCTTGCATAGCATCTATGGGAGATGATTTATTATGATGCTTATGAGAGAATGTTGTTTAAGGTGGAACAATGGTTTTAGGAGAAGTTTCTTTGGATTTCCCTTTATTATCACCATGGATAGGATATGAAGGAGAAGGTAAATCTAGAAATTCTTGCACATCCTCATCTTGTACCATAGTTTGAGCCTTAACAAAAGTATGAGAAGAACTAGGGATGGAAGATGGAAGAATAGGAGTGGTATTATTAGAAATGATTGGATTAAGAAGGTTAATATTAGCATTAGGAAGATTAGGAAGATTAGGTAATGGAGTATCATCTACCAAATTCTTCACATAATCTAAAAGATCAATAAGTCCACTAGACAAATCCTTAATTAAAGTTTTGAAAGTAGGGAGACTAGTATTGGTCAATCTTAAAATATCATAAGCAAGTGAAACATGAAGATTAACAAACATGATAAAATGGATGACACTCTCATAGACATCATAGGTACTATAAAGAGATGCTAAAAGAAGCATAATGAGAAAGATAGCCATACACCAAAAGAATTTCATGATGAAAATGCAAGAAGTGTTTTTGTATATTTTATGAGTATTATGTAAATTCTAATCTAAGATGTAAATCTAACACCAAAGACAAGGAGTTGTCTATTGCAGGTTCACCAAAATGTAATATATGAAATAGGGGTAAAGGATTATGTAAGGTGTTGAAAGAGCATAAGCTGATTTAATTGATTAAAGTGTGTTGAATTCCTTAACCCTATTTTGTACTTACTTGAATTTAATTGATTGTGTATTGCAATTGTGATTAGGCAGAAGATAATATGTTGCTCTTTTATTCTCAAATGCATGAATGGGAGATCCAAGTTAATCAACCCAAAAGAAGGGCTAATGCACAAATGAATCAACTATTTAGAAAGGAGAATAACAAGAAGGGAATCTTAAATTGTATTAATTATATGTATAGAAATGATATATGACAGTGATTGAAGAGATAGGAGAAATGCACTAACCTTGAAATATTGCAGATCAAAGAATGTTGTTTTCTCAGGTTTGTAGACTGTTTCTAGAAAAATTGACAATTGATCACGAACCTAAACGCACAGATGAATAAAACCCAAAAATAATTTTCCATTCCGATGTCGTCTTATGAAAAAGGTCAAACTTGACCCACAAATGTCAACCTTGACCCAATAATGTCGACCTTGACCTGCACAGGTCCGACAGAGAATCTATTTGTGCCATCCGAAAGAAATCCGAAAAGGGTATCCAGATCTGGTCTCAAATCTGTTGTTCTGAACCTGTACCTACAAGAAAAAGAGGATTGTTTATTATGGGAGAGGGGTTTGCCTTAGTCAAACCCTGATTTAGGAATAAACCTTGAAATCAATAAAGTATAGAATGCTAGCAAGTAGTAGAATTGAATCTAACAATGAAGCTATGGTATTCAATAGATATGTAATTGAAATTCAAATATATGCAAGTATGTAAGTATGAAAGAAATGGACTTTAGAAACCATAAACCTCCATGATTTTATGTTTGAAATCCACTTTGAAGAGATGATGAAAGAGTCTTGAGGATGCACAAAGGATCTTGAAGGAAGATCACACCACCATTGTAATGTCCCCGCCAGGGAACCCATAAGGAATCAGGTCTTATGACCAAAATTGCAACTAATTTTTTTTTTTTTTACATCATTACTACTCCACATTTACATTCCTTAAGGTTCCCTTAATGAATTTCATTTACTAACACATTTACATTACTTATCCAAATTAAATTTCATTTCCTTTCTTTACTTTCGCATTTAGAATTTAAGAGATAGGGTAAGAAAATAACATTTCATTTACAATTATATTCCTTACTTTATATACTAACTCCATTTCTCCTTCCTACACATTGAATAACTATTCATTACAAATCACATTTCAACTTTAGCATAATAAAATTTTTTCTTTCATTGCAATAAAGAAGAGATAGAAAAGATCATTCAACATTACATTGTATATTTCCAACTTTGTTCTTTCAAATATTAACCCTTGAAATCAAGCCTAGAACTATCCCTCCCAATTACA
>MU226013.1:2057939-2110064 GCA_018584345.1 Thuja plicata | reverse complement strand
GCATTCTACTACCCCAACAAGGATAACTCCCTAAACAGAATTCTAAGTCCATGGGTAACCTTGAGAGTAACTTGGTTAAATCTCCATACATCAACAGTTCGAGGATTTTGAAGGCACGCTCAGACCTATGTAGCCAGGTGGAGACGATGCCTGGTACCTGCATCCTGCATCAACAACTGATATGCATATACATATATATATAAAAATAGACAGTAGCAAACAAGGAGGGAGAGTGCGACATCGTGTGGATCTCCCGTAGGAGTTACTACGACTGCCCCTCCTCATCCTACACTCACATCAACCAGTGAACATCAAACCATAATAGGGTCAGTAGGGTTAAATCATAATATAAACATCATAACANAAATCAATGTAAAACATTTTACTGATAGTTCATTTCTAGTCATTCATCATTAAATCATATCTCATTTAATATGTCCATACAACTGCAATAACCAATAATATATGCTCAAATATCTCATAAAATGCTAACTAAATAATAATCATAGTCCATCATAAAACCCAAAGTGTCAAAGCAATAGTCCTATCCATCTAACATAGGAAGATTCTAGGGTGGGCATTACAACCATGATGGTTAGATCTAGGGTTTGAATGATGAATCTTGAATGTTTGCACCTAATCCCTTCAAAGGCTTGAGATCTTGAATCCTTGATCTTCAATGGAGAACTCGAATTCTTGAGAGGAAGAATTGAACACTTTGAGAGCTTGGAAATATGTAGAACAATGGATGCTTGAACTATTTGCTTCTTGAGAAAATCTTGATTAGAGCTTTTTTTGCACTTAGAAGGCTTAGAGAAAATGACAGAGAGGCTTCCTTTTATATGGAATTACGGCACAATCCTCTAAGGAGGCTGACATAGGATAATTAAATTCCAATTATACCCATTCCCCTAGAAAAGGACCAATATTATATATAATTTAGGAATCAATGCTTCGGAACCTGAAACAGTCGACTCGGAAGTGGGAAAACTAAATTTTGGATGACCCCTGACAACCAACAAGTTTCCAGTTTTGAAAAGGGGACCCTGGTCAGGGTCGAGGTTGACCCTGACCTAGGTTAGGGTCAAGGTTGACCTTGACCCAGGGGGTCAAAACCCATGGAAAATATGCCAGGTGGGGTAGGAGGTGCCTAGAGAGGCCCAATCAGGGTCTTGAATAGGCATAGAAGTAGGAGATGATGCAGAAATAGAAGGATGATATGATAGAGGTCGAAATGTCCCCTAAGGAGGGCTAAATGCTCTTAATATAAAAGTGCTTCCATTTTAAGATGATACAAGTTGTAAATAATACATTACTTGAGAGTAAGGTTGCTCCAATGATTCCACCTATAGCTCCTACTTCTCTAGATGAGATCACACATTGATCTCTTTTTTGTGATTCCATCAATTCATTGAAAGAGATATATTTTTCTTCCTAATTGGGATTCCTATTCTCCATATACTGGTCCATTGTTTGTGGATTCTCACATTTTAGATTTGCAAGACATATTTGAGGGGGTTTCTCTTCTCTTTGATGATGCCTTCATCATAGTTGGAGATACTTTTTCACCTTCTTTGGAGATTGATATTTATGAGCCTCTTCCTTCACTTGATGTTTCACATCGCTTGTTTCAGGTTGATTATGGTTATGTGATGAATTCTTTGAGCTTGGATACTTCCATTAAGTTTTCAAAGGCATTCATATTTGATGAGATTTATGGAAATAATGTTGTCACTTCATATTTTTCTTTGGATCATATTCATAATCAATGTCTATTGGTTCCTTGTTATCACCTTCTATTATGATTGGGCATGCTTCTTATTAGCTTGTGTCATCTACATCATCCAAGGACATGGCGACACATGAGAATATTTTAGAGATTAAATCATCATACTTCATTTGGATTCCACTTCCTAATTTTAATCCAGAATGGGAAACATTTCTTTGTACTTGGTATATCTTTTTCTCAATAGGAGAAATGTTGTTTGTACGCATTGGACTATGTTTTTTCTTCAAACACTCACCATTTTTTAGGAGATTATCCACTATTGAGGATCTTTATTGTCTCCTTCTCTCCTTCCTATAGAGGGATAATTAATTATATATGCGTGATGTATGTAGTTCTTGGGGGGTCTTGAGTCCTCCATCCATGCATCTTGTTTGTCTTCATCTCTCTCTTAAGAGGGGAGCTTTGTCCGATGAGGTTTTCTCCCTTTCTCATATTTATGAGAGATTTATTTCATTACATTTGCATTGTACATGGGTACCTAACATGGTCTAGTAGTCGGGACCCATATTGCATATTGAGTTTAAGTATGTTCCTCTAATTTTCACTTAAGGGGAACTATTGGTGTAATTAAATGTATTCTTAATTATACTTTACTTAAGATTACTTAGGATAATGTATTTCATAGTAGTTTGTATGTGATACACCTAGGATTTTGCACCTATATTTACAAATGGTGCAGGAGAAATTTCACTTTATGTGCAAGATTCATATTTAGTGCACATATCAAACTATCATCCTCCACATGTTGCACATACTTTATTGCATAATGAACGATGATCCACCTTTGGTGCACATGTGATCCCACCTTGCGTGGGTGATAACTTATCTACTCCTTATCATTTTCTCTTATTGTATTTATATTTAAGAATGCCTATTATGTACATTTTTATGATGCCCATTACTAGTAAAATCATGCTTGCATCTTAAAGCAATTGTATTTCTATTACCTTATGAAAGTTATCTTTGTCTTTCATTTGATCCTGAGGATGTTCTAGAGTCACCTAAAACTCTAACAATATAAATATACATATACACATACACATACACATGCACATGCACATGCACATATAGCTTCTTCTTCTTCTTATTGTTATTATTTTTTTAGTCAAATTATAAAGTGAAGAGAAAAGATGAGCAAAAAATACTCATATTAGAATAATATGAATTAATTTTATTCTTTATGAATCCTCATTTTATAAAATGAATAAAATTGGTTTAGAGGATTATAACTAAAATAAGATAGAGAAGATAAGAAAAAATACATATATATATTTTGAAATAAATTTAAGGAAAAAAGAAAATAAGGTGAGAAAAAGATATGATACAAAGAAGCTCACATACATACATAGATTAAAATGCATAAATGTATGTATGTATGTATGTTTTAAAGTAAATAAAACATATTTTCTTATGATGTACAATGAGGATTAAATAAGAAAGGACTAGTGTCATAACATTCTAACACATACGAATAATTATAACACTTATCCCTTTTTCATTTAGGCGCAATTTGTTTATTATATGCATATGCTTAGAGTATTCATATTGTGAGTAGTTGTACTCTATGTGTGCATGCTTTAGTGAACATGCACCAGACATTTAATCTACTTGAGATGTAGGTTTGAGTGTGTCTTATCCCCAAAAATTGCATAGGAGACAGTAACATTGGTTGTTCATGATTCAACGAATATCGCCCTTGTATGGGAAGTGTATCTGTATTGATATATCTCACCTCTAGTACCTTGTGGATAAAATTTTGACTTCATTTTCATTACTTTGTTATATCGGTGTTTTTTTATGCATTATAGATGGTTTGCACTTGTCGAAGAAAGTTAGGTTTTATATGCTAGTTTTAATCCTTATGATTTATTTTTATTATTTTTCTTTCAAGTGCATTGAAGTGCATTCCTAAGTTTTGAAATGAATTGAGTCAACCCATTTGGGGGTTTGATTTATTTGAATTTTATTAAGTGGCTTTATATTTTCCTTTTCTATTTTGGCTAAAAAGTGCCATATGATGAAGAAATAGAGTTCATTATGACACTTGATCATGTTTGGAAAGAAAATATCTCAAAAACCTTCTTGACCATTTTAGAGATTTATTCATTGGGCGAGTTCTACTTGGAATTTTTGTTTTGGGCATCATCTCATTGGAACCATACTAAAAGTGCTCAACCTTTCCAAGCATTCTAAGTATTTTTCTAGTGTTCACAAATTGTTCTCCTTGTTTCAGTGGTTTCACCATTTCGTGAGTTAGTGTAAGGAAGATAAGTAACAGAGCAACTTCTTACATTAACCCTAGGGGAGGATAATGTAAAACCTTTCTTAATTCTATTTTACAGTTATAGTAACTTAACAAAAATAACATAAATAAAATTAATGCCATAATATAGTAATTTACGTAGGTAAACCCCTTTGAAGAGAAAAACCCCACACCTGCAAACCAACCCAATATATCATTCAAAAATCAATAACAAACTACAATATACATGCAGATCAAGCTTCTCTCAACAGTATCACCAACTAGAGATTCAGAGGTAACTCAAAATATATAAGACTCTTACACACTCTCTCCATCTCATGCACCTAATATATAGCATATATAATACAAGAAATCCTCAAATGTTATTACAAAACTATGGGTTAAAATTATCCCAAAAGAGGCACCCATATTATATCCAATATAAGACGCCCTATGATGTGTCAATACACACACGAACACATGTAACTCTCTTTTATAGCTTATTTTCATATCCAACACATTTTTACATTTCCTACTTTACGAGGCCTGGTTTTTAGCGACCATAACTTTCAAATCAAGTGTCTAATTGAGGAACCGTTTGAAGTGTTGGAAAGCTCATGATATTCTGTACAAATTCCCAAACAACCACATGACTTGGTAACCATTTGAATCCATTAATAAGACTATAAATCCTTTGTAATTTGATTTGCAACTTTTTTCTGATAATTTACAAAAATAGATATTTTAATATCTTCCAAACAAGACATGATCTTGCAACAAAATACTACTGGAATGATTATTTAGCCATTTTAAACCTTCTAGGAAAGATTAGTAAAAAAACCATGCTCAATGAAAATTTACTAAAAATAGTAACCCTATGTAAATACAAGGTTGAGACACCTTTCCTAATAAGTAGGGCTTAATGGACATTTGAATGAAATTTGATTTATTTTATATTGTGGATTGAGAATTAGCATTTCCCAACATTTTCATAACATTTTGTTTCTTTGTTGGGCTTGTACAAATTTATTTCAAATTCAACTGGTTTTTGTAATATTATGCTACAACAAATTTTATGAATGCTTGGAAGGTGAGTTTTATTGCATTTCCAATGTTGGGAAATTTAGAAGCAAAAGGGTGTTCTTAGAAAATTGAATTTTAAATTTTATTGTTTCATGCTTCTTCATGGATTCAATTGCAGTTTCTTAGGGCATGGTTTTTGCTCCAAATTGTACTTTCATTAAATTCATATTTGCCTCGTTTTAACAATCGATTATTTGATAGGATAGGGATATTAGTATATGAAATTTTAGTGATTAAACAAAATTAAATTGTAACTTAGTGATTACAATATAATATAATTTATAGATTAAGATATTTAAGATTTCAATAACATATCTTGATGGGGAGGCTGGGTGGAAGGAGTGGGAGCCGGAGTTTCAAAATTTGGGCTTCTAGTAGCGTTGGAGGTGTTTCGGGTGAGGTAACTGAGGATGCAAATTCCGACGATAAAGATGATATTTTTTGAGGAGGTGGCTGGCTTCTGGGTCGCTAGTGGTCTTGAGCTTTCAGTAGTTTGGGGCTCCTTTTGTTCATGTTTTGAGGGATTCTCTCCTATTCTCGCTATTGGTTGCTTTCCTCCAATTGAGCAGTGTTTGTGGAGGTTTCTTCAATCGGAGCTCCTGGCGTTGGATGGTCATGACCGGGGATTTTTTGCTTCCTGGCCCTTGCGTTACGGGCTCCTCTGTGATCATTGCGGTTCATGTTGGCCGAGGTTGTGGGGCAGAAGCTTCTTTTTCGCCTTCTTGTGGCCAATTTTTGCTGTTGCAAGCCAGTTCGGGGTGTGGTCGTTTAGGGGGAGGAGCTTCTTCCGTAGGTTTTGACTGGCTTTTCTATCGATGACTTAGCCCCCATTTCTCTTGGGTGGTTCAAGCGCTCCCTGGATTGCTTGTTCCCATGGATTTCAGATCCCTCTGTTTGGTCTTATGGGTTCTCGTTGATGGAGGTTGGGACTGCTACGGCGTGGTGGGGATGGCCATTCTGTTCCATGTTCATGGGCTGCCTCCTCTTCGCCTACGTGGGAGATGGAGCTTCTCGAGTTTTTATTGATACGACGTTTATGGTTTGTACTGATCGTGTGGATGGGGTTGCGTGCGTATGTTTCTTTTTCTTTGGTGCTACCTTGTGAAGGTTTGGTTCTTCTTGTTTGAGCTTTTGTTGTGGAGCCCGTTTGCGGGGATTTTCCTGAGTTGCTCTCTTTATGTTAACCGTTTATCTTTGGAGAGATTTCTTCCTTTTTGTATCCATTCTATTGTTTGTGTTTTCATGGTGGGTTTTTTTTAAGGCTTTTGAGTGTTTTCTCTCTACCCTCGCCCATTTGACTCCTATAGAAGTGGGGTTTTCTCCTATAGAGGTGGGGATATTTCTTGTGATCATGGGGTGGGATGGGCTCTATGTTCTTCTCTTGCATTCTTCTTCCTTACTTATTGAGGTGGGGGCATCTTCTCTTGAGGTGGAGGTCTCCTCCATGGGATAGGTTGGATGGAGCTCTTTGAGGGCCTTTCTCTTCCTTGGTTACTTGATCTGGGGTTGGGTTAGAGCTTGGCTTTTCCTTCTTGTTGCCTCTGCTTCCATAGTCCTTATTGAGGTAGGTACCCTTCCTATTAAGGTGGATTTGGTTTCTACTAGTGTGTGAGGGTGGTGTAGATGGAGAGACATTGATTAAAACTTTCTTCTTTTTTTGGGTTCCAGTTCAAAATCCAATCATATGGTTAAGGGGGCCATCTAAAAGCCTTTGTATAAATTCTTGGTTTATGTTTCCAGTGACTACTTTTCATTTCATTCGGAGGCTGGTGTAAGTGTAGGTTATGGGAGGCTTACCAAAACCAACATTGTAGTTTGGGGATCCCATCAAAACCCAAAGATCCAATTCTCGGTCATTAGAAAGTTTCAGCTTGGTTTGGACATCACTTCATGGTGGAACATTTTATTCTTTAGGCTGCTTGTTATGGGTTGGGTATCCTACCAAAACCCCTTACAGTTTCTTTCAGGTTTTAGATACTTGGTTAAACCCATGTTTGGTTGTATGTAAGGTTTAGGGAGCCTTGCAAGACCTCATTTGGCTTAGGCTTATAGTTTTTCAGCTAGTGTGCGTTTCTTGAATATCCTTCTCATTTGTTATTTCTAAGTTGATATTTAGTTGTTGGTTTGTACTGTAATATCTCAAGTAGCTATTGGTTTTAGGAGGGTTCCAAATCCCTCCCAAATATGCTTGCTAATAGGTTTTAGGGCCCCATCAAAACCTATTTTACCCTTTAATAAAAACATATTTAAGGTTTTATCAACATTTTAAATTTAACAATATTAGTTTTGACAACATATAAATATTGTTGGTGTAATTAAATATTCCTAAATACACTTAACTTAAGCTTACTTAGGATAATGCATTGCATAGTAATTTTCATATGAGACACCTAGGAGTTTTGCATCCTATTTTAGCACATGTGGTGTAGGAGAATTCCACTTTAGGTGGTGATAGTTGTTATCTCTTTCCATTTATGTGCGAGATCTACCTTTAATGAGCTTATCACATTATCATCCTCACATTGTTGTACACACTTCAATGTACAATGAAGGATAATCCACCTTTGGTGGACATGCGATGCCACCTAGTGTCTATGATAGCTTATCTCCTGAATTTTCTCTAGTTATCTTGTATTGCCTATATATTTAGACACATCTACATTGTAAAGTATATATTGGATTTTTATAGAATTTATTGATTATCATTGATCGAGTTGATCATATTATTTCTCTCTTGTGTTATTCATTGGGCTTCTAGATCTTGACAGATTGCCTTCGGAAAATTCTTGCATAGTATCAGAGCTTGATGCAAAATTCTTACAAATATCAATCATTTCATAACACTATTAATTTTTTTCTATTAATAACAGAATGAAAGGAAATTTAAATCTAAAAATAAAATTGAATATAAAAGTGATATTGACGGTTGGAGGCTTTTGCAGATTTATTAAGTTTTGGGTTTCCCAAGGCCCAATCCATTGTTGGAGTTGGGGTTAGGGGCTACCTAAGCTTTCTCATCTACAATTTGTGGATCATACTACTCTTATGGGGATTGCTTGGTTGAATGAAGTTGAGTCCATCATGTGAGCATTGGATATTTATTTGGTTTCTTGGGGTCAAAAAATCAATGCACATAAATCCTCAATCTATTTTTTAAATACTTTGAAGCCTATCCAGAGTAAGATTACTAATATTCTAAAATTTCAAATCGGGCTTCTCCCCTTACATTATTTAGGTATTTCTATTACTAATGCTAAGAAAACTAGATTATTTTGGTAGGACTTGCGTGATAGGTTGTGTCGAAAGGTTAACAATTGGACTCATCAATGGCTTTCTACTACTACTTAGGCGACCCTTCTTCAATTGGTGATTCTTATTCTTTATATTTACAAAAATTTGGTTCAAGCGACTCTAGTGTATTTTGGTAAGGAATTTGATGCTCTCTTCTGACATTCTCTTTTGAGTGGTAATTTGCAAAATTCTAATGGATCTTAAATAGATGGGAGTATGTTTATCTTTGAAGCATGAAAGGGGTCTTGACCTTTGTTCTTCTATCTTGAGTGAGTAGGCTCTTGTAGCTAAAATATATTGGCATTGGTGTACCAGTCAGAATAATCTTTGGGCTTTCATTCTTATGCATAAGTATTTAGAGGGAGTGGATTATTTGGATGTTTCATAATATCCTCTAGATGGTGGGCATTCTATAGTTTGGCACACTATAAAAAAAATGAGCTTACTTGATCAAGAGGGGTGTTTTTTGGAACTACAACCGGGGCTTTGAGGCTCTCTTTTGGAGAGATTCTTGGGATGGTCATCCCCCTCTTCTTTCGATGTAACTGCATTCACACTCCCTTTTTTATTTTTTTAGGAACTGGTGAGATAATGTTATGCATTTAAGACTATTCAAAATTTAGGCCTAGATGTTGGTTATAGATGGAAGGCTTATTATGATTGGCCACTGAGTGGTTTAGCGAGGGATTGGAATGAGCTAGCTCATATTTTGGCTTCTAGGGAATGCATCTCCTTGGTGGGCCTAGATGTCCTAGAATGCGGCAATGATTAATCTAATAAATACTCTATTTTCGCAAGGTACTTGGGGCTTAATAGACAATTGTTTGGACATATTGAGGTGCCTTGATATAAATAGGGTTGGAAGAATTTAGTTGGCCCAAATGCAATTTTTCATGTGGATGGTGATTCACGACTATTGTCTCACTTGTAAAAATTTATGCAAACGGAACTTTCAGGGCCCCTCGATGTGTACCTTATTCAATGATGCTTTGGCAAGGAAATTTGGCAGTTTTGGTGGGATGTTTAGGGTCAGACCTGCTGGCGTGTCTCCTCTTAGTTTGAGTTTTGAGCTTGATAGGGTAAAACCCCTGCTAAAACTTTTTTCTGTTAAGTTTCTTGTGCTCTTAGTCAGTATTTTATCATTTGGCATGTTTGGTTAGAGATAAACCAGAAGATTTTTTGGGATAAGAGGATTCGCGTTTTTCACTTGTCGTGCAAAATTATTCATTCTTTTTGTGAGACTATTTTGACAAAGTGTGATTTGATTGGGGGTATATATCATTAAGAAGTTGTTTGTTGTAATAGTCTTAATTCTCCTACTCAAGGAGGTTCTTTGGTCTTTATTTCTTAGGATAAGAGTAGTAGATGCAAACATCCTTTGCGATGGATAAATCAAGAGGTTCATTGGACACCCCCTCCTCATAGAGTTTTAAAAAATAATACCAATGGCTCTTCTTGGGGGAATCATGGGAATGTTGGCATTGGTGGAGTTGGTTGGGATTGTTCTGGTGATGTTCAAATTATTTACTTTTGTTTATAATGGCTTTCAATCTAATAATTTAATGAAGGCCTTTATCATTCTCCATGTTGGTGACCAGTGTTGTGCCCTTGGCTAGAGCATGATTATTTACGAGTCTGATTCACAGGTGGTGGTGACTTTGTTAAGTAGGAAAGAGTTTGAGGATATTAGTTGACATTTGACTTTGGTTATCATATAGATTCTCGAGTTGTGCAATCCTTATATTTTCACCTTCACAAACATTCTCCTATGGAGTGGAATGGTGTTGCAGATTGTTTAGTCAAATGAGCTTTGGATCATATGCAAGATTGAAATATAGTGGATTAGAGGCAATTGCGTCCTCATATGTCTTATATGCTTGAGAATAATAAAATATTTAAAATTTTATTGTACCAAATTTTGAATGTAAGAAAGTTTCTTATGATAGGTTCCACGATCAATTATATGCCTCTAAAAATAAATATTATAGAAGTCAATATAAGAATTTAATAATGCAACTTCTTATGGAAGGTACGATTAAGATATTGTGCAGGCAGAGATCTTGGTGTGGTGTGCGTATGGTAAAAATATGTTTATATTGTGGTTGGGCCTTATGGTGAAATAATATTTTCACCATCGAATCCTCATCCAGATCTAAAAGGTTAAGGTGTTTACCATTTTTTATCACAGGAGAAATTGCTTTTTAACATTTCAGAAATACTTTAATTTAATCCTAACCGCATGGAATTAGTCATTTGGCATTCTTCTATTGTACAGGAATAACTTGCAATTGATGACTAAAATGCATTTTTATCCCGATGGGGAGTTATGTTTCAAACGAATGACCGAATAAAATTAGTTAAGGATGAATAGAAACTATAGATACTTTAGAAACAATTCATAAATTTTCGTCTAATTTTTTTTATCATCTTTACAAGGAATCACATTACAAAATAGAAGATCAAGAGTTTCGATTTATAAATCTACTTTTTAGAATAAGACAAATCCAACCAATGAAAGAGCAAGTGTCACAACTTAGAACTCTACAAAGATGTCCCTCTTCGAATTTGAACCAGGGTCAGAAGGATTTAAAGGTAGTGTGTTTTGGGAGTGGAGGTAACTTGCCTCTTTTATTGTATTGAGGTAACCTGCATCTTTTAGGGCCCGTTTGGTGCATGGCATTAACTTATCCAGAATCAGGGCCTATTCTCCGTTTGGATCCCATATTGTAATATTGGAATAAGGATTATTTTTTATTTTTATAATTAATTTGAATAATATGTATTTTTAACTTGTGTACATATATACACATACACATATACACTCATATACATGTGTATATACACACATGTGTATATACACATGTGTGTATATACACACAATGTATATACACATGTGTGTGTATACACACATGTATGTGTATAGACACATGTGTATTTATACACATGAGTATATACACATGTGTATTTATACACGTGTATATACACACACGTATATATATACACATGTGTATATACACACACATGTATATACACACATGTGTGTATATATACACACACATATATATACACACGTGTATATATATACATACCCACATTAAAAAAAGAGAAAAAAAAAAAAAAAGATATCAAAAAAAATTTTAAAAAAAAAATTTGAACCCATAAATAGCTTATTCTCGAATAAGAAATGAATTCTAGCTTTTTTTTACAATTAACCCCAAAATGGGGATTAGTTTTTTAATTCCAGAATTCAAAAAATGCCCCAAACAGAGAATTAAATTATTTTAGCATTAACTAATGCTTATTCCAAGTTAATGCTTGGCACCAAACGGGCTCTTATTGTATTGAGATGGGATATCAGGTTTTCTTGGTGGTTCTTTCCTCCTTGATCTCTTGAACGTGTTTATTCTACTTAGATCATATTTTGTGAGCCATCATGAGAATGTTGACAAGATGTTAGATAATTTAATAATATGTAAAATTGTAAGTTGATACAAAAATTACACAACCAAATTCATAAAAATAACTAAAAGATACACTAATGAATTGTAAAAATCTAATAAAATTAATTTATATAATATTTAGAGGATTGTCTCAAAAATAAATTGTATATTTTTTTAATCACATTTCAAATCATTATATTGATCAACGTCTAATAGAGAGCAATGAAAAAATAGATTGTGGACATATTCTTTAAATTTCTACATCATTTTAAAACTGTTTAAAACTCAAATCTTCACTATCTCTTTTCTAAAACTGTTTGCAATTCAAATCAACACTATCCTCTTTCCATTCTAATGATGAATCATCTATTCAAAAGCATACACATTTGATTTCAGATGCAACCTTTTCAGTAATGTTAAAATATAAAATCCCTCCTTTTTAAATGGTGGGAAAAAGTCGAACAATAATTAACCAGTGAGATGGTTTTGTTTTCAAGGATAAAGCATTACTGCCATTAACCATCTGTTTAAGCCGTAAGTTAGGGTGCATGTGTTTTGTGTGCGATGTGCCTTTCTAAGCCTAACTAAAAAGAACCATACATAAAATTCTACAAAACACAAAAATAGGATAAACTGTAGCTTTGAATAGTTTAATCCTCACAAATATACAATTTCTACAATACATAATATTAATTTTTAGATTAGACTTTATTATATTTTTTATTAACATTTTATATCAAATTGTATAATTTATCATTAAAAAATAGAAAAAAACAATTTAAATAAAATACAAAATTTTTGTGACAGAACATAATTTAAGAAACAAAATGATTCTATAATGATTGCATTAAAGAAAATTCAACGACAAGTAATTTTCCAAAAGAAATAATTCAAGATTCAACAATACTATATAAATAATCAACAACTCAGCAATACTATATAAATAATCGCTAGTAGTTGGAATGAACTAGAAAATAATACAGCAGCTCAACTTACTGCCAACTCAGCCATCATAAAATAATAAAACAATTCAAAAATTTCCCAATTAAAGTGGGTAAGCAGTTGTGAGTGTAGTTGAAATCAGAGAAAGGTTTCATTGGAGAGGGAAATCCGCCATAGAATTAAACAAGCACCAGATAATCTGTTTGTGACTCAAAAGTAGGGTCAAAAATAGGGGGAAACATATTGATGGTAATTTTTTATTATTAAAAATTAAATATCATTACAAGTTAAGTATATTATTCATTTTCATAAGAAATAGATTCTAGTAAACTACTTGTCATAAAATATAAGACAAATGAATTCTATTCTAAAACTATTCAATTTAATCTTGAAAACAATATTATTTATTATTAAAACAAAGATATTTTTTTTTTAAGCCAAACACTATTAAGCTATAATCTGCAATGAAATATAGCATTTTAGGAAACTGTGGAAAAAAATCACTATAGACAACATAATCTTTGGAAGGAGAGATGAAAAGCCATAAAAGGGAAAAAAAAAAAAAAAAAAAAAAACTGCATTGTGATATTGTTTTTGATATGTAGTAAACTAAAACTGGATGTTTGTTATAATTCGCAGAAATTCACAAGAATTGGAATCAGATTTTGGTGGGTCCAGTATGATGGTAACATTCATCCTGGGCCCTTTGTTGTGGATAGAGAATATTGATCTCGTGGAGGAGAACACTAAAATGAATGGTTGATTGAGTACGGTGAATCGGACATCATGATTTTTTCTTTCGTTTTGTTGTTTGTTGCATCGGTAAATACAAGCGTCCGTGTTTGTGTTTGTCCTTCTCTTAGTGTTTTGCCAAGAGGCGTTTGTTTCTTCACAACGTTGGTTGCCACATCATCATTAACGGAATGTGACAGAATGCAGCGCTTGATATGGAGAATCCTTCTCCAGACAAAAACACAATTATGAGGAAAGGGGAAGAAGTGGAAAAGCATGGCTGTGCAATGGGGAAAGGTGGGCCATGTTTGAGCGACCGGTCACATGAAATCACATGCAGGAGCTCAACTCCTCCCTTGTGATTTCAAGTGCGTTGTTGAGTAACCAAAGATATCCTCCCTTGTGATTTCAAGTGCGTTGTTGAGTAACCAAAGATAACGACGTGCTTTTGCCTACTTGCCACTCACTAGCAACCACCTTCCCAATCTTTCTTTTTAACCTTTATAAATTGACTAAAAATTATTATAAATAATTTATTTATTTTTTTTAGTTTTCTTATAAAAATTTAGGTCACTTTTCTATTATTATTAGATTATTATTTCTAATAAAATTATAAGGCAAATACTTAGTCACTACGTGACACTTGTTATTATTTTCATCTATTTTATTTGTTTCAAATTAAAAGACAAAGACAAAGAAAAGAAAAAGCGAGAATAACATAATATATAGAAGATTCTAATACAGGGCTAGTGGTAGAAAACTTGTGGACTATAAAAGGAAACCTTATTTCCTTTTTTTTCCTATAACATGTTCCAAAATAAATATAAAACAAAAAGCAAATCATATTCAAGAGAAATATAATAATAAGAGAGTTTTATATTATTCATAACTATTTCGTCCCATTTCATTCTCGTTTCTCTTTTCAATTTAGTTCATAATAAAAAATTTTACATTTTATTTGTTAAATGGATATTCTTCTTCTTATTGTTGTAAGTGGAAAAGGAGGGGGAAATATTACCATTAAAAGACTAAGAATTAGTAATATAACTTACATTACCAATATGCATTTCTCAAAGATTAAACTTGGTTTAAAGGACTGAAACTAACATAATATAAAGAAGACTGGAAATCTTATACATATTGTAAAATAAATATAAAACAAAAAGAAAATCAATCGAGAGAAAGATATAAAATAAAGAGAATATTCAAAAATCTTAATAATATTCTTAACTAGCAACCAGAAATGTTTCATCCTATTTCATTTCTCATTTTCTTTACATATTAATTTTTTAATATATTTTTCAATTTTATTTACTTTTAATTTTTAAAAGGTGGCAGCCCGTAGGAAAACCAAAAACCCCTGAGGCATATTACATAATTTGATAACAAAAAAGTGATAGCCCGCAGAATGGAAGACCAAAAAAATCGCTTCCAAACGATAGACCGCCCTGTAGACAAAGATGCAGAAGAAAAAGAAATATACAACATAGTACCTGCAAAAAAAGTAACTTTTTATCCCTCCATAAAATAAGGAACAATATCGCCACCTGATCCAAGATTCAAATTAAGGTCCGGGATGAGATGAGCATCCAGAGAGGCGAGTTGTGGGGGAGCATCAGAAGGCCGAGCCGCAGAGGAGGGATCCTGCTCAAGAGAGTGAAAAATATCTATATTGGAAGAGTATGATTTCTTGATCTAATTTATTTTATCAATAAACATTTAGAAAATATTGTAATTGATTTATAGAGTTGAAAATAATATAATATATAGAAAATACCAAAATTGCACATATAGTCCAAAATAGGTATAAAAAAAAAAGTAAATCATATGAAAAAAGATATTAAATGAAGACAATTTTGCATGAACTTAAATAATACTCCTAACAATCAACCACACATCATTTCATCCCATTTCATCTCCCTTTCTATTTTCACTTTATTTTTTAATATATTTTTTGTATTATATGTAATAGATAAAGTTTATTATTCTTTTTATTGTTTTCTTCATTTTAGTTTTCACCATATTATAAAATGAAAAAATGTTTACATTAGAAGAATATGAATTCTTAATGTTATTTACTTTATGAATAAAAAATTTAAAAATATTATAATGTGTTTACATCACTTGAAAACTATACCAAAATTATATATTTTCAATAATGAATATAAAAATATAAAATATTAATAGAAAGAAATATATTAAAAAATGACACTTTTCACTATTTAAAATAATATTCCTAATTAATTACCACAATTCATTTCATATTCTTTCATCTCTCTCTTTTCATTTTTGTTTTTAAAATATTTATAAAGTTAAAGTTTTAAAAAATTAGAATAAAAATGCATGTTTTTTTTAAAAATAAATATAAATCAAACCAAAGTGGATGCTTTTTCTCAAACCCCGATTTGGACTCCTTGTTGAAGGAAAATGAAGTCTACACATTCTATATTTAAATTTAAGGAGGAATTTATAGTTTTTTTTATGATTTTGTTTTTTGGTATTCGATTTGATAAGTAGGATTTGAAATGGATCTTGAATTCTTAAAAAAAAAAGGCTTTTATTAAAGATAGGAGTGAAGAGAAAAGCATGACACCTCATAAACAACAACACAAATAAAAACTACAAAAATAAGTTTCTTTTGGTTATTTAGCATAGGAATAGAAGTTTATGTTCATATCTTTTTAATCAAGAGTTAAAGATTGAAGCATATTCATATTCTTGTATTATTTTCCTTATGTTATAGATGTGAAAGTTTGTACCTTAATCAATTGTGTAATCCAAAGATGTACCATCACCTCCATCAGTTGCACTCAATCAATTGAACAATAATCTTATGGAAAAATATACAAAGAATCAAATGATGAACTATAATTGATTGAATGTTTGAAGATGTTAAGTTGATGATCGTGCAAGGCATTAAATCAGTTAATTTATTATATTGTCATTGATGTCAACTTGATATAATATATAACGTCATGGAAATACATCCAAAGACTTCAAAGAATGGATGAATCAAAGGCTATGTTATCAGTAATGCATATAAGTCAACTATTCACAAAGTGACTACATAATCCGACGGAGCGCACACTGACAGAGAGAGTAAAAGAGAAAAGTCACAATGTTACCCAACGAGAAAATGCACAGCATTACCGACGAGAAAACTCACAATGTTACCCGATGAGCAAAGTACAGAGTAACCCGATGTACAGAATCACAATGTTGTGCGATGGAAAAGACAAGGATGTAGATCCCGATGACAACTGAAGTCACACTGACAGAACAGTCAGTTATCACTGATGACTAACTGAAGTGTGGACCGACAGAATAGAGAGTTCAGAAATGACAAAATTTTTAGCTGTCAAGAGCTATAAATAGACTTAACTGATACTTATCATTATTTTAATCGACCAAATAAAGCTAAGGATAAGTAATGGATTTAAAGCTTCTTTGTCCATTTGGAAAGAAGATCTCTTTGAGATAAAATTGGAGTTTTCTTTAAATCTAATTGGCTAGAATTGTGGATCACGCCAAGAATCAAGAAAGTCAAAAAATGGTGAAACATGTGTATAAAGAGACAAACCCAGTTCATTAAAAATTGTGTGGGGTGAAGACAATAAGAGGGAAGATGCTAAAGAGATTCTAAAGGAGAAGAAAGTCTTCATTCAGACCTGATCAAATAAGCTGAGGAAAGAGCTAGATTCTGTTGTCATCGACGAATAGTGAGACAACATTACAGAGAAGAATAGTGTGGAGAAAAGGTATAGAATTGATTATATTGATCAGAAAGGTAAAACACTTACAATAGATGTGAAAATATGCAATTCAAGTTTTATGTGTGAACAGATCATTAATGTTTCAGTTTAACCATTAAAGCATCAAGTCTCTTAACCGAAAAAGACTTAAAAGTCTTTTGTAATTGAGATACATCCCAAAGAGTATAAAAAATTTTGATCATAGAAAGTACCACTGGATATGCCTGATACCTATTGATAGGCCAAGTGAGTGTTTGATCAATGATGGTAGCATTAGATGCCAGATACTAGGTGACAAACTGTCTTTTAAATCCTCTAACAATGTCACACCTAATAGTGTGTTTGTAACCTTTAACAGGGTTGGCTCCTAACAGAGCTCACTTTAGAATAGTGAAAATTTGGGGTACCGATCCCAGTGGTTTTTTCCTAATAGGGTTTCCACATTAAAAATCCATGTGTCATGTGTTTATGTTTCATTACTTTACTCTTTTACATTTCACATATGTAATTCTGGATTGATCAGTATACTCTACATATTTATTGTGTTTCAGTAAATAGTTTACTGCTTATCAGTAATCATACGGAAGAGAGATTTACAAAGCATTCCGACAAGTAGTAAATTGTTATAAGTATTTCAAGGCATCCATTTTGTAGGACTGAGTATAACTAAATGATTAAAAGTGGTAAGAAGTTTTAAGGGTTGATTTAAGGATTAATTTTTGAGGCCACTGTATCACCCCCCCTCTCAGTTATTACTAATAATTGGTATCAGACCTTGTGTGCTTAGAAAGGAATGTTTCAAGACCTAAGCTAAAGATCACAAGATAAACAGACGAGATGTGCCCAAGTTGAACAAAGATAATTTTGCTTCATGGAAGAGCAGAATAAGACTTCACATATCAGGTATTGGAAATGATTTTACTCAATACTTAGATATTGAATATGTGTTTCCCATAGGAGCACCCACAGTTGAAAAAATGAGAGAGAAGAATGAGCACAACTGCATGATGATAGAGCTTGCTTCCTCACTTTTTAATGCTGAATTTGAAGATGTCAAAACCTGCAAAACTGCAAAGCAGATGTGGGACAAATTGATGCCTGTACATGGCAGTGACAAGAATGTTTTGAGAGCCAAGGCATAAAGTCTTAGAGGAAAGTTTCATGATCTCAAAATGAAAGAAGGTGAAAACATCACATAGTACAACACAAGAATCAAATAAGTAGTCAATGGTATCCGAGGAGTTGGAGGTGTACTAGAAGAAGATACAGTGGTAAGTAAAATTGTAAGAACCTTACTACCTACTTATGCTATTAGAGTATCCGCCATTCAAGAAATGGGAGTAGTAGCAAATAGAAATGTTACTCTAGACAATTTGATTGGAAGACTAATTTAATTTGAGATGAACAATTTTGATAATAGTGTCTTACAAAACATAGAGTCTGCATTCAAATCATTTTTGAGAACAACTAAATCAAGTCATAAACACACTATGAGAAAAGATAGTGATAGTGAAAGTGAAGAAGAAGATCTTGATGAAATTGAAGCACTTATGGCTAGAAGAATGCAGAGAGGCAAAGGTAAATACAAAGGTAAATTACCACTTATTTTTTTAATTGTAAAGAGATTGGACACTTTGCCACAAGATGTCCTAATAGAAGAAAAGATGACAGAATTAATCACAGGTCATTTGAAAAGAAGTCCGATAGAGGTGATTACAGAAGCTACTGACAATCAGAAAGAAGAGATACCTGAGAATACAAGGACAAAGGAAAGAAGGCCAGTTACCTATAAAAATGCAAAGATGATGATACTAACACCAAATCTAATGAAGACATCGAGATGGTGTTTGTGGCAGTAAAAGATGATTCAGATGATGATGAAGAAAGGTATGCAGAGACTGAACTCATATCTAAAGTTAGTAAAAATGATGTATGGATCATAGATAGTGGATGCACTCAACACATGAGTGGTGACAAGAAATTTTTTGAGACTTTTGAATACTACAATGGTGGTTGAGTAAGAATGGGTAATGATACACCTTGTCCAGTTGAAGGTAGAGGAACCATAATGTTGAATAACCAGATAAAATGTGAAAATGCATATTGGGTAAATGGATTGAATTATAATCTATTGAGTGTTTCTCAATTGAATAATTCAGATCATAGAGTAGCATTTGAAAATAAGAAGGCAAAGATCTTCAATAAATTAGGAAATCTGATTGGTACCTGTGAGCAAACAAAAGGTAACATATTCTATCTAAATGATACTGACACCACTTGCTTAATGGCTAGAAACGAAGACATATGGTTGTGGCATGAAAGATTGTGTCATGTGAAATTTGACAACATGATAAAGATAAGAAAAAAGAGAAATGTAAGAGGCTTGCCAACGATGACCAAGCCTGACAATATCATGTGTAATAATTGTCAAAAAGGTAAGATAACAAAGTCTAGTTTCAAAAGCAAAACCCATACATCTAATGCCATTCTAGAATTATTCCATAATGATTTATGTGGACCTATGAGGGCAAAGAGTTAATATGGTGATAGATATTTTATTCTCTTTGTTGATGATCACTCTAGAATGATGAAAGTCATGCTTCTAAAAGATAAATCAGAAGCATTTAAGATGTTTAAATGGTTTAACGCAATGGTTGAGAAACAAGGTGGTAAAGAATTAAAATTCTTAAGATCAGATAGAGGAGGGGAATTTATTTCAGATGAATTCACTAACTTTTGTAATGACCGAGAACACCATAGCAAAATGGAATTGTTGAAAGAAGGAACATATCCCTAGTTGATTGTGCAAGGAAATTGATGATAGAGAAAGACATCACCCAAATCATTTGGAGAGAAGTTGTCAGTACTAATGTTTACACATTGAACAAAGTATAATTGAATAAATACACCAAGAAGACACCTTATGAGCTATGGTATGGATACACACCCAATGTGAGTTATTTCAAAAAATTTGGTAGTCAATGTTATATCTTAAAAGATGATAGAAATGGAAAACTTGACTCCAAGAGTGATGAAGGAATCATTCTAGGGTATTCCACAAAGAGAAAGGCTTATAAATGTCTAAATAAAGCCTCTAAGAAAATTGTTCAAAGTGCAAATATAAAGATAGATGAACTTGCAGAGAAGAATGAAAAGGAAAGAACAAAAGAACCAGAAGACTACAATAGGTTTTTATACAATGAAGAACCAAACACTCTACCTAACCAACAATGTAGAGCTCTCGAGCAACAAAACATGGCACCCAAGCATCAGGCTGCAAATACCGACGATCAGGATATTGCTCAAAATGATGTACAAAGGGATGGAGAACATAATGAAGGACAAAATGATGATCAAGTTGATAGACAAAGAAATGAACTTGTACTTGCCAGATATGTCATAAAGAACCATCCACAGAACCAGATCATTGGAGACAAGAAGGTTGGTATGAGAACTAGGAGTAAGTCTCTAAATACAAGATGTCTTATTTGTGATTATGAGCCAACATTTGTCAATGTTGCACTTGATAATGGTGAATGGATTAGAGCTATGAATGAAGAGATTAAGAAGATAGAGGAAAACTAGACATGGACACTTGTACCAAGACCAAATGACAAGAATGTCATCAGTACAAAATGGATATTCAGGAATAAACTAAATGAGAATGGAGAAGTCACCAGAAATAAAGAGAGACTAGTATGCAAGGGGTATGAACAAGAAGCAGGGATTGACTATGAAGAGACCTTTGCACCCATTGCTAGGCTAGAAGGAGTAAGAATATTACTTTCTTATGCTACATGTAAAGGATTCAAGGTATATCAAATGGATGTCAAGTCTGCATTCCTAAATGGAATACTTGAAGAAGAGGTATACATTCAACAACTAGAAGGGTTTGTTGATTCAGACAAGAGGGACATGGCATGTAGACTTCACAAAACCTTGTATGGATTAGAAAAAGCACCCCAAGCCTAGTATAAAAGACTTCATTCCTATCTTATAAGTATTTGATTTGTAAGGACTATTGAAAACAATAATCTTTATTTGAAGGAAGATATTGATGCTAACATTTTGATTGCTGAGATATTTGTTGATGATATAATATTTGGAGGCAATAATATGCTATGCAAATCATTTGCAAATGAAATGAGCAAAGAGTTTGAGATGTCTATGTTTGGAGAGATAAAGTTCTTTCTTGGTCTGTAGATCATGCAACAAGATGAAGATATTTTCATTACACAATCCAAATACATAGAAGAAGTACTGAAAATATTCAAGATGGAAGAGTCTTAATCAGTTGTAACACAGATGGCAAATGGATGTAAGATGACAAAGGAAGACAAGTCATCAGAGGTAAATAAGACTTTATATAGATTAATGATTGGAAAACTCATGTATGTTGTAAATAATAGACAAGATATTGCACATGCAGTAGGAATAGTTGCTACATTTTCTTCTAATCCCAGGGAATCACATATGACTGCTGTGAAAAGAATCCTAAGATATCTAAAGAATACCGAGGAATATGGCTTATGGTATAGAAGAGAAGGAAAATTTGAACTTAAGGTCTTTACTGACGCTGATTGGGATTGAAATATTGATGACCGGAAGAGCACAACTGGAGGAGCATTCTTTATGGGTGACAGACTTGTCACATGGATTAGCAAGAAGCAAGGATGCATCTCTCAGTCTACTGCAGAGGGAGAGTATGTTTCTACTACAAACTGGTCAAATATTGCATGGATCAAATAGTTACTAGAAGGTATGCATATGACAATTTTTGTACTAGTAATTATCTATTGTGATAATACAAGTGCAATAAATATTTCCAAGAATCTATTCATGCATGCTAAAACAAAGCATATTGCCATCAAGTATCATTATTTAAGAGAACAAGTTCAAGAAAAGGAGGTGATACTTGAGTATGTGAAATCAAAAGAATAATTGACTGATATCTTCACCAAACCACTGCCCAAGGATGCATTTGAATACTTGAGAAAGAGACTAAGGGTCAGACCCTTGTCTACTGATCAGTAAAATGACTAGAAGGCTACATCAGCCTACATATTATCAGAATACCATTCATGTTGATGCAAGCACAGAGATGGATTTCAAAGATACATCTATACACAGCAAGGTATTTATTTTCTCCAAGACCAGGTTTATTACTGATGGATAGGGAAATTCAAGGAATATATTATGGATAGAAAAGGTCTGTTTGGCATTACTATCAAAATTTTATTTGGAAAAGATGTTTTTTTGGCATTATTGTCAAAGGGAGAGATTATATCTATTATCACTTCTTATCACCTAAGGGAGATATATTATCACTTCAAGGAGAGATTATATCCATAGGAAAGATTATACATCAGGGAGAGATAGAGATTTTATCCATCACAGTATCTAGAGGGAGAGATGGAATCAGTAAGGGAGAGTACATTCAAATGAATTGTTGACAAGAGACATCAAAAGAATAGAGAACAATGAAAGGGAGAGAGTTTGACATAGAAGGAGGACACATCACATTAGAGAAAGAAAGATTCTACATCTATCCAATGAAGAGATTGAAGACAGAAAGAAAGTTGCAAGAATCAAACCTAGGTTATATGAACTTACCGAGGACTAGATATTTGTATTAGTTATAGTACATAAGATTGGTAGTTTAACGAGCTTCAACTGTTATATTTAATATTATATTAGCAGTAATATAGTGTTATAATGTAGTGTGTTTTCATCAATGCCAAAGGGAGAGATTGATGAACTATAACTGATTAAATGTTTGAAGATGTTAAGTTGATGATCATGCAAGACATTAAATCAGTTAATGTATTATATTGTCATTGATGTCAACTTGATATAATCTATATGGTCATGGACATACTGCCAAAGACTTCTAAGAACCAATGAATCAAAGGCTATGCTATCAGTAATGCATATAAGTCAAGTATTCACAAAGTGACTACATAACCTGATGGAGTGCACACCAATAGATAGAGTAAAAGAGACAAGTCACAGTGTTACTTGACGAGAAAATGCACAGCATTAGCGATGAGAAAAGTCATAGTGTTACCCAATGAGAAAAGCACAAAGTAACCAGATGGACAGAATCATCGTGTTGCCCAATGGAAAAGACAAGGATGGAGATCCTGATGACAACTGAAGTCACACCAACACAACAGTCAGTTATCACGGATGACTAACTGAAGTGTTGACTGACATAACAGAGAGTTTAGAAATGACAAAATGCTTAGCTGTCAAGAGTTATAAATAGAATTAACTGATAATTATCATTGTTTTAATCAACCAGATAAAGCTGAGGATAAGTAATGGATTTAAAGTTGCTTTGTCCATTTGGAAAGAAAATCTCTTTGAGATAAAAATGAAGTTTTATTTAAATTTAATTGGCAAGAATTGTAGATCACGCTAAGAATCAAGAAAGCCAAGAAATGGTGAAACATGTTTATAAAGAGACAAACCTAGTTCATTACGAATTGTGTGGGCTAAAGAGATTTTGAAGGATAAGAAATTTTTCATTCATACCTGATCAAATAATCTAAGGAAAGAGCTAGATTCTGCAGACACTGACGAATAGTGAGATAGCATCAAAGAGAAGAACAGTGTGGAGAAAAGTTATGGAATTGGTTATATTGATCATAAAGGTAATGCACTTACAATACATTTAAAAATCTATAATTCAAGTTGTATGTGTGAACAGATCATTAATGTTTCAGTTTAACCATTAAAGCATCAAGTCTCTTAACCGAGCAGGACTTAAAAGTCCTTTTTAATTGAGATACATCACAACGAGTATCAAAAATTTTGATCATAGAAAGTAGCATTGGATATGCTTGATACCTATTGATAGACCAAGTGAGTGTTTGATCAAGGATGGTAGTATTAGATGCCAGATACTAGGTGAAAAATAATCTTTTAAATCATCTAACAAAGTCACACCTAACAGTGTGTTTGTAACCTTTACCACGATTGGTTCCTAACAGAGCTCACTTTAGAAGAGAAAAAATTTGGGGTACTAGTCCCACTAGTTTTTCCCCTAACAGGGTTTCTACTCTCTACTCCATCGGTCACCTCTGTAGTTAGTTGTCAGTGACAAATGATAGTTCCATCGGTGAGACTCCAGTTAGCTTCATGATCTCCATCTGTCGGGAATCATTGGAATTTTACACATCGTGCAACCTTCTAACTTTTATGGTCAGGGATCCTGTGTTTTTTCTTCATCGACCAACACTATACTTTAGCTTCTTGGGTATCACTGTGACTGTTCTTCCTTTCTCTGACCGTCAGTGTGTACTCTATCAGTGTTGTCTATCACTAAGTGAATACTTGACTTTTATGATTTTTTGAAAGAATAAACCTTGTTCCATTGATTCTTTGGAGTCTTTAGCATTATGTACATGACCATACAAATGATATTTAGTTGACATCAATGACAAAACAACCCATTAACTGATTTAATGCCTTGCATTATCTTCAACTTAACATTGTCAAACATCCAATCAGTTACATGTCATCAATCTCTCCCTTTGGCATTGATGGCAACATACTATATTATCACACCATACTATTTATAATATAATATGAAATACAACAGTTGAGATTCAACTACCAATCTTTTAGTTTTGATAATGGATAAATGTCTGACCATTGGTAAGCTCTATTTTAGCTTAGATTTGATTGTTGTAGCTCTCTACTTTCTAATGTGTTGAGTTCCCTCCTTGTGTCAATTTCTCTCCCTTGACTGTTCTTCTCTTTTAATGTCTTTTTCTCTTTTCAGCAACTCTCCCTTTGTATAACCTTTCATACAATTTCTCTCCCTAAGGATATAATCTCTCCCTGTTGGAGTAATGTGATAATGGATACCTCTTTTCCTTGACAAAAAGATCTGATAATATGGATAATTGCTCTCCCTTTGACAATAATGCCGAAAAAATATTTTATAAATATCTATGTCAAACATCCATGATATATTCCTTGAATTTCCCTTATCCATCAGCAATTTCAACGATATTCTCTTCTGCTTGGTGCTGATATATACTTGTCTGTATATAGATGTATCTTTGAAGTTCATCTTTTTTCTTGCATCAACATTAATGATATTCTGATAATATGTAGGCTTATGCAGCCTTCAGTCATTTTAGTGATTGGTAGACAATGGTTTGACCCCTAGTCTCTTTCTCAAGTACTCAAATGTATCCTTGGGCAGTGGCTTGGTGAAGATATCGGCCAATTGTTCTTTGGATTACACATACTCAAGTATCATTTATTTTTCTTGGACCTGTTCTCTCAAATAATGATACTTGATGGCAATGTGTTTAGTCTTAGAATGCATGAATGGATTTTTGGAAATGTTTATTGCACTAGTGTTATCATAATATATAATCACTGGTTCTACTTAGATCTTCATATGCATACCTTCCAGTAATTGTTTGATCCATGTAATAATTGAGCAATTTACAGCAGCAGCAACATACTCTACTTTTGTAGTAGACTGAGAGATGCATCCTTGCTTCTTGCTTATACATGTCACAAGTCTATCACCCATAAAGAATACACCTCCAATTGTGCTCTTCTGATCATCAAGATTTCCATCCCATTCAGCGTTAGTAAACACCTTAAGTTGAAATTTGCCTTCTCTTTTATACCATAAGCCATATTCCTTGGTATTATTAAGATATCTTAAAATCATTTTCACAGCAGTCATATGTGATTCTCTGGGGTTAGCAAAAAATCTAGCAACAATTCCTACTGCATGTGCAATATCTAGTCTAGTGTGTAAAACATACATGAGTTTTCCAATCATTGATCTGTACAAAGTCTGATTTACCTCTGTTGTCTTTTCTTCCTTTGTTAACTTACATCCATTAGCCATTGGTGTTCCAACTAGTTTGGAATCTTCCATTTTGAATATTTTCAAGACCTCTTTAATGTATTTGGACTATGTAATGAAAATACCTTCACCTTGTTGAATGATCTGTAGACCAAGAAAGAACTTGATCTCTCCAAACATAGACATCTCAAAATATTTTCTCATCTCATTTGCAAATGATTTACATAGCATATCATTGCCTCCAAATATGATGTCATCAACAAATATTTCAACACTCAAAGTGTTAGCATCAGTATCTTCCTTTAAATAAAGATTAATATTTTCACTAGTCCTTACAAATCCAATACTTATAAGATAGGAATGAAGTCATTCATACTAGGCTCTAGGAGATTGTTTCAATCCATACAAGGCTTTGTGAAGTCTACATACTATTTTTCTCTTGTCTGAATTGACAAACCCTTCTGGTTGCTCAATGTATACCTCTTCTTCAAGTATTCCATTTAGGAATGTTGACTTGACATCCATCTGGTATATCTTGAATACTTTGAATGCAGCATAATCAAGTAGTATTATTACTCCTTCTAGTCTAGAAATGGGTGCAAAGGTCTCTCCATAGTCAATACCTTCCTCTTGTACATACCCCTTGCATACTAATCTTGCTTTGTTTCTTGTGACTTCTACATTCTCATTCACTTTATTCATGAATATCCATTTTGCACCGATGATATTCTTGTCATCTAGTCTTGGCACAAGTGATCATGTATTTTTCTTCTCAATCTTCTCAATCTCATCATTCATAGTACTTATCCATTATTCATTATCAAGTGCATCATTGATATATTTTGGTTCAAACTCACAAATTAAACAATTTGAGTTTAGAGACTTACTTCTTTTTCTTGTACCAACTTTCTTATCTCCTATGATCTAGATCTATGGATGGTTCCTTCTTACTTATCTTGCAAGTATAGGTTCAGCTCTTTTTCTATCAACTTGATCATCATTTTGTCCTTCATTCTATTCTTCATCACCTTGCACATTATTTTGATCATTATCCTGACCATCAGTAATTGTAGCCTGACCATCGGTTGCAAGATTCTGTTGTTCTGGAATTAGGCACTGTAGCTTGGGAAGAGTGTTGATTTCTTCATAGTATACAAACTTGTTGTATTCCTCTAGTTCTTTTGTGCTTTCCAGCTCATTCTTTTCTGCAAATTCATCTATCTTTACATTTGCAC
The DNA here is from genome assembly GCA_018584345.1 of Thuja plicata. Classification (NCBI taxonomy): domain Eukaryota; kingdom Viridiplantae; phylum Streptophyta; class Pinopsida; order Cupressales; family Cupressaceae; genus Thuja; species Thuja plicata. Next base: position 2,082,716 of record MU226013.1, on the reverse strand, counting down.
TTTCAAAATTTTTGCTAGAAGCCTTAATAAGACATTTATAAGTTTCTCTCTTGGTGGAATACCCTAGAAAGATACCTTCATCACTTTTTGCATCAAGCTTTCCATTTATATCATGATTTAAGATATAACATTGACTACCAAAGATTTTTAAGTAACTTACATTGGGTGTTTTACCATACCATATCTTATAAGGTGTCTTCTTTATGTCTTTCTTCAATTGTACTCTGCTTAGTGTGTAGACAGTAGTACTAACAGCTTCCCTCCAGAAGATTTGGGTGATGCCTTTCTCTATCATCAGTGTTCTAGCACAATCAACTATTGATCTGTTCCTTCTCTCAGCAATCCCATTTTGTTGTGGTGTTCTTAGTGTAGAAACTTGTCTTTTTATACCATGCTCATTTCAAAAATTTGTGAATTCATCTAATATAAATTCTCCTCCTCTATTTGATCTCAAAAATTTTAGATCCTTACCACTTTGTTTCTCTACCATAGCCTTATACCATTTAAACATCTTGAATGCTTCATATTTATTTTTTAGAAACATAATTGTCATCATTCTAGAGTAATCATCAACAAAGAGAATAAAATATCTATCTCCATAATAACTCTTTGTCCTTATTGGTCCACATAGATTAGTATGGACTATTTCAAGAATATCATCAGATGTATGGGTTTTACTTTTGAAACTAGACTTTGTCATTTTACCTTTTTGACAATTCTTGCACATGTTGTTGTCGAGCTTTGTCATCATCGGTAAGCCTCTTACATTTATTCTTCTCCTTATTTTCGTCATGTTGTCAAAATTTGCATGACACAATATTTTGTGCCACAACCATATGGCTTCATTTCTAGTCAATAAGAAAGTGGTGTTAGTATCATTCAGATAGAATAAGTTACCTTTTGTCTATTCACCGGTACCAATCAATCTTCTTGATTCATTGAAGATCTTTTCCTTCTTGTTCTCAAATTCTACTCTATGACCTAAATTATTCAGCTGAGAAACACTCAACAGATTATAATTCTATCCTTTTTCCCAATAAGCATTTTCACATTTAATCAGGTTATTCAACATAATAGTTCCTTTACCTTCAACTGGACAAGGTGTATCATTACCCATTCTTACTGTACCACCATTATAATACTCAAAAGTGTTAAACTTTTCTTTGTCACTGGTCATGTGGTGAGTGCAACCACTATCTATAGTCTAGATGTCATTCTTGCTAACCTTAGATATGAGTGCAGTTTTTACATACCATTCATCTTCATCTGAATCATCCTTCACATCCACAAATACTATCTCGATGTCTTCATTAGGTTTAGTGTCAGTATCTTCATCTTTGCAAGTAGCTAAGTACCTGGCTTTCTTTCCTTTGTCTATGTAGTCTCAGATATCTCTTCTTTCTGATTGTCGGTAACCTCTATAATCTTTGTTATGACCTCTGTCAGATTTCTTCTCAAAAGATCTGTCATTACTTCTATCATCTTTTCTTTTGTTGGGACATCTTGCAACAAAGTGTCCAATCTCTTTACAATTAAAGCATACAAGTGCTAACTTGCCTTTGTATTTAACTTTGCCTCTCTATGTTCTTCTAGCCATAAGTGCCTCTATTTCATCTAGATCTTCTTCTTCACTTTCACTATCACTATCTCTTCTAGATGTATATCTATGACTTGATTTTCTTATTCTCATAGAAGACTTAAATGCAGGCTCTAAGTTTGGTAAGACACTATTATCAAAGTTATTCATCTCAAATGAAATCAGTCTAGCAATTAAAATATCAAGAGTAACTGTATTGTTTGCTACTACTCTCATTTCTTGAATGGCAGAAACTCTAATAACATATACAGGTAGTAAGGTTCTTAAGATTTTACTTACCACTATCTCCTCTTCAAGTGTACCTCCAACTCCTAGTATAGAATTGACTACTTCTTTTATTCCTGTGTTGTACTGTGTGATGTTTTCTCCTTCTTTCATTCTGAGATCATCAAATTTTCCTCTAAGGATTTCTTCCTTGGTTCTCAGAACATTCGTATCACCTCCATGTACAAGCTTCAGTTTGTCCCACATCTTCTTTGCAGTCTTGGAATCCTTAACATCCTCAAATTTAGCATCAAAGAGTGAGGAAGAAAGCTCTATAACCATGCATTTGTGCTCATGCTTCTCTCTCAATTGATCTACTCTTAATGATCATGTGGGAAATACATATTCAGTATCTAGGAATTGAGTAACATTATTACCAATACCTGATAAGTGGAGTCTTATCCTGCTTTGCCATGAAGCAAAGTTATCTTTGTTCAACTTGGGCACATCTCGTTTGTTCATCTTTTGTTCTTGACTTAGGTCTTGAAACCTTCTTTTCTAAGCATAGAAGCTCTGATACCAATTGTTAGTAATAACTGAGAGAGGGGGGTGAATTAGTGGCCTCAAAAATTTATCCTTCAAACTTAACCACCAATCAATAAACCTCATATTATTATGTCCTTACAAGATACATGCCATGAAATACTGATTAACTATATTTCGGTGTTCTATGTCAATCCTTATTCTTTCTTGATTACCGATAAGCAGTATAACTATTTACCAAAATTTAGTAAATAAGAAAAGTATACTGATCAATCAAGTGTTAACTATGTCAGATAAAAAACAATAAATAAATGATTCATACACACATAACACATGAATTTTTAATGCAGAAACCCTATTAGGGAGAAAACCACTAGGACCGGTACCCCAAATTTTCACTCTTCTGAAGTGAGCCCTATTAGGAGCCAACCATGTTAAAGGTTACAAACACACTATTAGGTGCGACCTTGTTAGAGGATTTTATACATAGAGGTTGTCACTTAGTATCAAGCATCTATTGCTACCATCATTGAATCAACCTCCTTCTTACACTATCAATAGTTATTGGGCAAGTCCAATGCTACTTTCATGAATCAACCTTTTTGGCACTCCTTGGGATGTACCTCAATATATAGAAGACTATTAGGTCCTACTCGGTTAAGAGACTTGATGCTTTAATGGTTAAACTAAAACACTATGACCTGTTCATGATGCAACTTTGAATTGCAGATTTTTAGATCTATTTAAGTACATTACCTCTCTGATCAATGTATCAATTCAATTCTTTGTGCTCCACACTTTCTACTCTGTGATGTTGTGCTTCATTGTTCGTTAGTTTCTGTAGAATTCCTTAGCTCTCCTTTAGCTTGATCGATCAGGACTATATGAAGTTATTCTTCTTCAGTTTTTTTTCAACATCCTCTTTCTATTCACTCCCCTTAATACCATTTGTAAATGAATTAAGCTTGTCTCTTATATAGACATGATATTCACTGTTTCTTGATTCTTGATTCTTGGTATGAAAAATAATATAGCCAATTAGATTTAAAGAAGAACTCCTGATTTGTCTCGTATTTATCTTCTTTCCAACTATACAAATCATCTTTAAATCAATCACTTAACTATGGTCGAATAAAACAAAGAAAACAACTAGTTAAGTCTATCTTTAGCTCTTGCCAGCTAGATATTTTTTCATTTTCTAAACTCTCTATTCCATCAGTCACCTCTATAGTTTGTTGTCAGTGACAACTGACAGTTCCATCAGTGAGACTCCAGTTAGCTTCATGATCTCCGTCCATTGGGCATCATTGGAATTTCACTCGTCAGGCAACCTTCTGACTTTGCTCGTCGGACATCCTGTGGTTTTTTCTTCATCGGGAAACACTATGCTTTATCTCGTCGGGTATCACTGTGACTGTTCTTCTTTGCTTTGACCATCGGTGTGCACTCTGTCGGTGTTATTTGTCACTAAGTGAATACTTGACTTTTATGCATTGCTGAAAGCATAACCTTTGTTCCATTGATTCTCTGAAGTCTTTGGAATTATGTACATGACCATATAGATGATATTAAGTTGAAATCAATGACAATACAAACCATTAACTGATTTAATGCCTTGCATTATCTTCAACTTAACATTTCAAACATCGAATTAGTTACATGTCATCATCATGTATTTATTTTTTATTACTTTACTATTTTACATTTCACATATGCAATTCTGGAAAGATTGGTATACTCTACATATTTATTGGGTTTCGGTAAATAGTTCAATACTTATTGGTAATCATACAGAAGAGAGATTTACAAAGCATTCATACAAGTAGTAAATTTTTATAAGTATTTAAAGGCATTCATCTTATAGGACTGAGTATAATTAAAGCTTAAAAGTGGTAATAAGTTTTAAGGGTTGATTTAAGGAGTAATTTTTGAGGCCAGTGATTCACCCCCCCTACCCTCTCAGTTATTACTAACATCAAAAGTGTGTTTTTTCAACTATCAATCTAGTTTAAGGTCAAAGATAACAAAAAAAAAAAATATGTGGATAATTTTTTTTTAATTTTAGTCAAAACAAGAGCCTAACAAGGGGGTTGATCCTTACACAACCACAAACTGAAGGCATCAAAGAGAACATAAATTCTAGAATAGGGGTGTTGGCAATTTCATGCCATCAATAGCTTATCAACAACACATGAACAGAATAGGTGCTGTAAAAAATAAAGTACAAAAATAAACAATTCTAGCACATTGGCTAGTAGTCCTCCTCAAGAGTGGGAGGGCCGCTCACTTGCCCCATGCAAAGAAGAGTGAGTTTAAAGAACTATTTTTTATGTGTCTTCGGACAATTGCCAAAGAAACGCTATTATTAGGATCCATGCCACAAGGGAGAAAAAGTAACAAAACTCCACTTGGACATCTATCAACAAAATGGTCGAAGCGCTGAGAAATTTGTAGATAGTCATGAGCTGAAGTTTGATGCAGACCATGAGAAAAAGGTGAAGAATAGTTCACATGTCCAAAGGGAACCGCACTTGTAGGAGTAGGACTAGTATCCTCATGGTTTATAGTAGGGATATCACCTAGATTTGCAGTAGGAGCATGACCTAGATTTTTAGCAGGAGCATTGCCCATCTTTGTAGTAGGAGCTTCATCCATATTGTCAGCTTATGAGGACTCCTTAGAAGTGGAGTAAGAGAGAGAATTAGAAGCTTAGATGGCCAAGTAATCATCATTTATATCATTCCACCAAGTGAAAATACCTTTTTTCATGACTCAAACTATGAGACTTCTTTTATTTTAGACATATCATGTGACCTTTTGAATTTGGTTGACCTAGTCGCTATGATTCATCTATGTCGCTACTCCTTCTTGATATTCTTTGTAGTTAGATCTTCTTGTCAATGTTTTGATTTATGGTAATTTCAACCCTTAAATACATTATGATGATGCTTAAATAGATGTTTCTTTTACTTATAGCATGCATATATGATGAGATGTGATGATATTATGTCAAGAATAGAATAAAATGTGTTGATTTTATTGATTATTGCATTAATAAAATATGTCAAATATATTGATTAAATGTTAAGTTGAATACTGATAAGCTGTCTTGGCTATGACTGTGTCCGAGTGGATGCAGGGATGAAGGTGGGGGTGTGGTTAAGGTAGAAGAGGCTATCCATTAGCAGTGGTGGGTATGGATGATCTAGGTCTGCACACACCACATAGATATTTCTGATTAAAAATTTATGAATTTTAATACTAATCTTTCTCTTAGATAAACAAAACTATGTTGAATTAATATGATCGAAGTAAGATTTTATTTTCATAAAATGGAAAGATGACATCTTTAATGTATTGTGGCCAAATGAGAAATATATATATATATATATATATATATATATATATATATATATATTAAAAGAAATACAATTTAATGGGCTGAAAAATCTAATGGTATGATGAATATAAATTAATGTTTACTTTCAAACTCATTTCTATTAATGTTGTAATTTAGTTTGAAATTATAACTTGGTATGTCATTAATATGTTTTTTGAAAAATGACCTTATCTGCTATCAAAACGAGAAGAAAGAAAATAGTTAGCATAATGCGGGGAGGTGGTCTCTCAATTTCGGGAGGATGGTGAGGAGATAAAGGACATAGTTTCTTTTCTAAGAAAGACACAGAGAGGAAAATAGTCACACGGTAAAAAAAGGAAAGGGAACAAAGAATCCGAGAAGAAGAAGAAATGGGAATAGCTGAGAGGGGAGCTGGTGAAGAAACCTGTTGGGGAGTACTAGCAAAGTTCAGCACCTGGAAATTGGGTTGGTGGAGCTACAACTAGAAAATATTTTAGCACTTAACAACCCCAGGTTTCAAAGTGAAATCACCCTACACTTTTCTTTCCTCAAAATTAGTCTCTTCTTTGTTAATGTCCTTCGTAGTACGCTTTACTATTTCCCATCTTCAAAGATATTGTATGTGTGATGTTATATCGTAGAAAAAATAAATAAATAAAAGAGCTTCTTTTATGGGGAATAGACAAAAGTGTTACTAAGTTTCAACCCAAAATATTTGTATCTTGGTTATTGGAAGGTGTTTTTTGATTGATGTGTCTATTTTATTGCAACTGTATCGATGAATTTCCTATGGAATGGGTGGTTATAGCTAATCCACAGGATTATTATGCTTTTGAAAATAGAGCCATGCGCAACCCATCGACATTTAATTCAATATTCTTTACCTGAATTGGGGTTAGCGTGTTGTTCCTAGAACTTGCACAACCATTAGTCAACTCATAGATTTGCAATCCTTCTCTTTTTCATTTATTTTCTATTCTCTATGGAAAAGCGGTGCCTGTGATATGATAGTAGTAGGCTGTTTGCACATTCAATGTTATGCAAATTCAGCTGCACTCACATTTTCTGCTTAAGCCATTCGAGCTTGTTGTGACGAGACTTAGTGGTTTTCCTCTGCGCTCGCTTGCCACAGCCAACCTTGGGATGTTTTCTTTATCACTCAATCATTGTGTTCCTTCATACCATGACAAGATGATCTCCAGGAAGCCTAAAGGATTTTTAATTGGATAATTAAATTCTTCCACTTCTTTCCTATGTTGTTCTATTACCGTTTTTATTTTGTTATTATCTCCCTTCTTGTTAGGCAACTTCTTACATGCATAGACATCCTACAATATTTCCTTTTTAAGTTATTAACTGAAAGGTTATGATTTGTCCTTTTGATTAAAGTGAGTCCATGTAGCTCCACCTCAAGTGATGCCCAATCTTATCGAGCTAGTTAACACAATCTTATTTTGTGGTGAATGTTCAATTTAGGAATTTGGAAACAATGCAAATGTTTAGTTATGTCTGGAATTACTATGAATCATTCTGAATTTTGTTTAGGAATCACTGTAGCCATTGGGATGTTCTGTAGGGTGTTTCATTTCTTTCTAATTAGAAGAAAAATATGGGTGTGAACATTTATTTATAGATGAATGAATTATCCTTTTCATAACTCAGGTAGATAGCTTGAGATATGATTCCTATGGTGTTTTTCTCTAATAAAGAAGTGATGAAATGTATATTGTTTGACATTCTTGCATTCTATTTCTGAACTATATATTGTTTGACATTATTGCATTCTATAAAGACATTGAGATTTGAGGAAATATATTATGCGAATAGTGAAGTTAAGAATGACTAAGAAATAATGGTTTTGATTGCTGGTAAAAATAGGTTTTAGGGGACCCAAAACCCGTAAGAAACATTACAAAAAAGGAATAGTCGTTAAGTCCACTAAATTGAAATAGGACTATACACCATCCCACCAAACCAAGAACCAACACAAAAAACTAGAGACAAAAATGAAACCAGCAAGACCACCCAGCAACCAAAAACCAATAAACAAACAAGCACAAAAGTAGGGGAATAGCAGGACCTAGGTGAGATCCAGAAGAGTTCCCTCCACTTCCTTCTTAGCCTCAGACACCTTCTTGAGATCAGTGTTAAATTCTTTGAGTTCCAAGATCATGTCTTGAATTTTCTTCTTTTTGGTAGAACGCATGCGCTTTCCCGGACCAACATCATCCTCTTCATCTTTATCATCCTCAATATTCATAGTTGGAGACCCTGCATCCAGCTCTGAATTGATGGTGCTGAAGCACTCCATCACAGAACGCATAAAATAGTTATTATCCTTCATGTTATTCTTTAGAGTGTTCTCGAGGATGTCCATTCTTTCCCGCAGATCCTTCATATTATTCTCCTCCTCTTTATCCTTCTTGCCATCAATCCCCGCCGACGCAAAATCCAGATTTCCCTGAAGAAGTTCAACTTTAGCAGAAAGGGATTGAAAACTAAGATTGAGGCTTTTTATTTCATTGAAGACCCATTTCATTAGGTGGAACAAATACATCGACATTGCCTTCCCAGTTTGGAGAACCCTTAAAGGGGGATCAATTTTGTCATCCATGTCTTCTTGAAAGAGTTTCACATTCCATTCCTTCATGTCGACTATTCTTGTGAACACAATATTCCTAGAGCTTGAAGGGAAATTTCCCTTCTTAGCAGTCTCCAAACCTGGAGTCTCATTATCCACCTTCCTCTCCGACTGCACCTCCATGACCACTTCAAGCCTTGGAGAGATAGCAATATCATAATCTTCATAGTTAGCATAATTGACCAAAATGGGAACCTTCTAACCACCAACATCCCCACCTATATCTTCAGGGTCATTACCTTTATCCTTGACATTATGGGAAAACACATTCTTTTCCTCTTTGTCACCAGAATCACTCGTCAAAATGGACAGGGACTCTTTACTTTCATCGCTAGACTAGGTATGGGGGACATAATAAGTATCTACATAACCATCATCACTCTTTCCTTTAGAGTCTATTTCCATACCTTTCTTCTTATCAAATTATGATTTTTTAACAGTCAGTTTCATAGTATCCTCCCCCTTCCGAATCCGTTTACCCAAAGCCTTAGTAGAACCAGAGTCTCTAGGTGAAATGATATAAGGGATACTAGCTAGAGCTTTCTTAACACGCTCAACAATTAAAAGAATAAGACACTCATGCAGAATGGGCTTGCTCTCATTTCTCATCTGATCAATAATGCTATGGTGTAGAGAATGCAACAGGTAAAAAGGGAATGAAACCCTAACCTTATGTTTGAAATGAAAAAGTAGAAAAAAATGGTAGGAATGAGCCCTTTTATACCTACCATCCAGGGATATATACTCCATGACACTAGTAAGCACCTTCGCCCATAACTCCTTGATAGAGTCAACATCATAACAACCCCCAAAATCTTTCACCAGACTCTCGGCCTCCACCTTGTCCTTTGGAAAGTGGAGGATTTCCTTTTGGGAAATCTTCTTGTCTTTATAAAACTTCATGCCCTTGGTATTCTACCCAGACACCTTTGCAATAAGATCTTCAGTGATTTTAATTGCCATTCCCCCAATAGTCACAGTACCATCCTTCTAGGCCTCAACAAAAGCTTTCATGATTTCATCTTTAGACCCATGAAGGTGCTCCATGTACATAGTGAGGCCACCCTTGCTGAGCTTATCCCAGACGTCATTATTTTTCTTCCATTTTTTATAGTTCTTTGGCTCCCTATGGTTAAGCCCTCCACCCATGATTCTCTCAGAGAACAGAATCTCAACAGAAATGGCAGAAACAAACAGAGATTGAACACAATAGAAAAATTCAAATTGATTATAGTGCAAGAATATGTATGTCTGCACTTTGCAACCTCAGGAAAGACAAGACTTTACATAACCCTTCTTACTACATTATATAACTTGCATCTTTTCATCAAATCTTTTTGAGATATTCCAAATTTGCTCATTTCCTATGAGTCAGATCAAATGCAAACTTGGCCTTCAAATCAACGGTCAAATCACTTCCACCATGCCAAGTCATGATGTCCTCAACCTTAACTGCAATGTTGGCCCATGCATCCGCAGTACAATTAGCCTCCATGAAGTTATGAGAAATAATGACATGCTTGAGGGTAAAAGTACAAACCTGTGTCACACATTTATAAAGGAAAAGGACCACAACATGCAAACTATCCAACTTTAACGACATAAAAAGTGGCATTTGTATTTAGAATTTGAGGAAGATCTAAACTGATGAAATGTATAAAAATGGATGAAGTTTATGCCTATAATTTTTTAATTTTTTTTTAACAAGAATTGACATAGTTTTTAAATTTTTGAAGTCCATTTTTCAATTGCTGAAAACTACTGAAAATCTAGGGTCTAGTTCCCACCAAAGAAGTATATATGCAAATAATCTATTTTTCCTCTAATTTCAAAATATGTTCTAGATACAACGTATAGCTAGTGCCGAAAAGAAGAAAGATTAGTTTTCAATGTACATTTTCTCCGTTAAAACTGCTCAAAGTAGAACTTATCTAAAATCGATAGTTTTCATCTCCCACAAAATTTTCCCTATCAAATCTACACCATTCAAAAAAAAAATTACATATTCTTGAAGATGACTCTCTCCTCTAGTATTAAATATAAATTTTAAATTTTTTTGATATGATTTACTATTTTTATTTATTTATTTGAAGCAACATCTTCTTGAATGTTAAAATACCCACTTCTTGTATTTTGAAATTATAATATATTAGATCTAATCAAACTACTATAAACTTTATATGACAATAATCTTGACTCTGAGCTCTAGAAAAGGGTATTTTTTATATTTTTTAAAAAATAATTAAAAAGAGTAGGAGTTATTGAAACATCAATTTTCTGAAATAATTTTATTTATCTGATAATTGGTATAGAACATACATTTAATAGACATTTCCAATTGGAAAAGTTTAACCACTTATCTAGCTTAGCTAAAATGAATCTAGCTAGACCATATGTTTGACAAAAAATAATTTTTATTTGGAAATACTCAGATTTACCTATGCTGATAAGTGGTCCTAAAACGTGACACAACTTTGTACTTTTACCCTTGAAGGTGTAGACACCTAAAAATGGTTCATTGCATATACCCCCTTTTTAACATGTCTTCTATATTATGTGTTTGATCTTTATCATTCACTAATATTATGTCATTCCTCCACGTCATTAATTACTAACATTTCTATCATTTTGGCCAAATTGATCATCTTCCTAAATCAATCCAACCAAGTCCTAATCTTCCTAAATTGATCTAAGATCATTCCAAACTCATCCGATTCCAAAATCATATCAATGGCTTATCAATATCTTTCAATCAATCCTATGTCATTGTCAAAGTTCATCGATGCCTTTTCATCATCAATCATCATTTTGAGAGCATTGTCAAAGTTCATCAATGCCTCACTGTCACTTTCACATTTCAGGAGTATTTTTCAAGTTCATCGATGTCTCCTTACCTTTATTTATCCTCAAGCGTCATCCAATTTCATTGATTCCATAATATCATTTCCAATCATTATCGCGAGTGCATTGTCAAAGTTCATCGATGCCTCGTGATTTCCTAAACTATTCCAGAATCATCAGAATCAATCCTAGTCCTTATCAATATTATCAAAATCAAACCAATTGCACATTAATGCCTTCAATTTGGTCAATAATTCTCTTATCTATCCTCTTGGGATGAATAACCTATAGTTTATCCCTATGTCCTAATTGAATAAATAAATTGACTTTATTTATTCCCTTTTTCCTAAGTCTTCACAATTAATTAAATTTTAATTAATAAATTGCCTAATTCTAAATTTATGAGATTTTTGTAATTTCATAAATACTAATTTAGATTTGTGAGGAATATTGATTTATTAATTAAATTAATATCCTCCTAATCTGACCTAATTGTCATATTCCTTAATTGAGGATTCACATCCCTATTAAGGTGCTTCTTCAATATCTTCAATATCTTCAATATCTCCTTATTCATTTTCCCCCATATCATGCTTCAAAACACCCTACCTACCAATATCTTCATTTATGCACTGATTCTATGCAATCTTCACCTAATTGCCACTCATTTTCTATAAATTGAGGTGATTTCCTCTCTTTCAAGTTTCAGATCACTCTCTCCTAGCATTCATACTTGCAAAATTGGCTTTTGAATCTTTGTGAAATAGTGTTATCGTCAAAGACCAAAAATTAAATCTAATTATGGAGAAGAAAGGAGGACATGGGAGTTACATTTGAAGGGAGTTCTTCATGTTTTATGCTTTATTGTTTATGAAATCTTGTTTTAAATGTATTTCATGATAGATTAGATAAGTAGCATATTGATTATGGTTTGTGATCTCTTACATATGCTCTAATGCCTTTTTCTAGTCTTACATTTGGTGAACCCGACTTGAAACAACCTTAACTTATAAAAATTTTGCGGTTTTTGTGTCTTTTTCAAGTTCTGGAGGAGAGTTGCGCAAGTGGTTACTGAATTTGTGTAGGTGGTCATACCACCAACGCTTGCTATGGAGGCGTTCACACATTTTGCGTAGGTGGTCACTGTTCCTACGCAAGTGGCCACTATTTCTGTGTAGGTGGTTAAGTTGTATGCAGTTACGACCTAGACCCACACATTTGGAGCCCAGAGCTGTGCATATGGCTGCTTAGCTACGTAGTTGGTCATATGGGATCCCCATTTAGGGTTTAGGATAAGTTTTTACATGTTTAGGAAGCTATTCTTCATCTTAGGCTTTCTCTTCTACTTTTTATTTGCTTAAAGGTTAAAATGGATCCTAGACTATTCAAATGAACCCTAAACTTGGTTAATGAACCCTAATGTGGTTAATTAACCTCACATTTTGATTTGCAAAGCCTAAAATGAACTTCCACATTTTGATTTGGGCTCTTAAAATGAACCTCATCTAGTTCAGGGTTTCATACAATCAAGCTTTTTCAAATTTCAATCAAACTTGCAATCTAGATTAACTAGGGTTTGAAATGGAACATTTTATACAAGATCAAGTTGCTTAAGTTGATAAGGGACCTAAAATGAAGATGCACATCTGATTTGGGCTCCTAAAATGAACTTTAAACTAGTTTAGGATCAAATGCAGATTTCCTCTTTAAGGTGTTCCTAAACTATTTTGATGCACATGCAAGCTAATTAGGGTTTCAATTTGAATTCAATATTTTCAAATCAACCTAAATGACATAAATAATGAACCCTACTTGTTTTTATGATAGTATTACATGCTTAGATGTGCAAAAGACCTTTAATTTTGCAAGTTTTCACTACTTTTTAAGCTTCTAATCAGTTGTTGCGCACTTGGTTGCAGGTTCTGCAAAGGCGGTCAGAAGCTGCATAGGTGGTAGCCAATTTCTGCATAGGTGGTACACTAGTTCTACATAGGTGGTAGCTAGGTTCTGCGTAGGTGGTGGCCAAGTTATGTGTAGGTGGTAGCCAAGTTCTGCGCATGTGGTAGCCAAGTTCTGTGCAGGTGGTAGCTAGGTTTTGTGCAGGTGGTAGCCAGGTTCTGCGCAAGTGGTATCGCATTTTGTGCAGGTGATATCACATTCTGTGTGGGTGGCATCACATTCTGTGTAGGTGGTAATATTGCATTTTTTGAGGGTTTCTTTTCTTGTTTTCATTCCTATTGCTTGTTTTCATTCCTATCCCTTTTTTTTCAGTTGATAAGAAATTTTTATGTGTTACTAATGATTTGTGCATATTTTTGCAATCGTGGGATGAAGATTAAATCCTAAAAACTACTAAAGGTTTCATTGTAGGATGTTTGTAGAAGACCTTGTGTTTTCTAAAACCTTCATGTGTGTTTTTACTAGTTAGCAAACACTTCAGCTTGGTGCTTTGAAATGAACCATTTCATTCATGTGCTTGAAGTGTATTTTAGTTTGTAAATCCAAGGAAATGTACGGATGTATCCTCTCCCCTCACCTTCGTGGACCTTGGGTGTAAGAGAAATCCATTCAAGTCCTTTAGTGTGGCTACCTTCCAAGTGCTTTAGTAGATCTAGTGAGAGTGGATGCCCAACCGGTAATAGGCTAAAGCTAAGCCCATCCAAACTGGGATACAAAAGATGTCATTGTGACTAATATCACAATGAACGGGTGTTGAATGCATTATACCAGGAAGAAGATCTCCCTCAGTACCCTTGTGGTGCATTAAAACCTATAGAATGTAACTTCTATAGGCTGGGAGGCCTCCATAATGGAGCTAATCTATCACATGTATAACCACCCGAACGAATGCCCTTACTAAACACCATGTCATAGTATTTAAAAACCTTCTATATGTTGGCGCAGAAGGTCAGAGAGCAACTATGATGCCCCACACTTTCACGGCTATTAGTTGAGACAAAAATCCCTTGGGAATTGATGACCCTTGGGACTTAAAGCTTGGAGTACCTTAGAAGTGAGTGCACTATAAGGAGGAGCCCATGCCTCCAAGCTTCTAGGTTATCCACTATTAGTAAGTGCGGTTAAACTTTGGTTCAAGTGGGGATTCAATAGATACTATCCTTTCTATCCTTAGGAAGTAGTGTGTTTGTTCATTTTTACAATAGCCATTCTAAATGATGTGTCTTGTGTGAGTGTTCAAACTTTAATTAAAATGACAACATCTTAAAAAACACTCTCCTTAAAGAACACTTTTTTCCAAATTAATCTTCAAGAACAATCAAATGGTCACAACACACCTTGTCTTTGAGTAAACATATGGAACCTTGAACTTTTCACTTGGAACCTCTTGGCATGCTTGATAGCCTTCATATTGCATATTCACGACCTAATCTCCTTTCATTTTTCATTTCAAAAAAAATTTCCTTGCATTATAGACCTCATTTGAATCCTCATTATAGTCCCTTTTCACAAGTCCTTATCATATCCCTCTTGCATACTTAGCTCATATTTAGATCATCCTTAAAAACTTTGGAAACAATCCTAGAAAGTATCCAAATCATAGAGCATTTCTTTATGGCACTGAAAACATGATCTTGACTTGGTCCCCTTTTTGTCCCAAAAATTTCAACCCCCCCTTATCAATTGGTCATATTCCACCTTTGTCATGATGGATTTGACCTATGTCCTTTTATCAAACTTGTCCCTTGTCCCTCAATCCTTTTTTTTTCAAATCAAGATTCTTATTGAATCTCATTAGGTTATGCTCTTAGGTTTGTCTCCTTTCCAAAGATTTATTGTCAAATTCCAAAAAATCAAAAACATAGTTTCTTAAGACTTAGATTACATTTTGCATAAGCTCCTTTCATTTCAAAATTTGCATTTCCAAAAATCCAAAAAAGTCAAAAATGCCTTGCATTTTCATATAGTCATGTCAATCTTCAATAGATTCCAAGCATCTAAAAGGCAACAAGAAACTTATCAACCCATGTTTCCATCACAAGGAAAATCACAATTGCCTTTTGATCAAAGAAAAGATATACCTTTACAACAACAAGATTTTGAGCCAAGGAAAATGACATCAACACAACCAAACAATCAATGCATCAAGTCCATTCAAACATGATTCAAAAGTTGCAAACAAAATTGGCTAAAAAAAAGAAGCTCTTGGAAGAGAGGGTTGAAAAGATGATAAAGAGTAGAGAGGAGATGGCCAAACTCCTTGGATGTCCAAGTGAATCTTTTCATGAAATTGACACACAATCTCTCATTGAGAAATCAAAAATACCAAAACTCATTTTACAACTCAATGAGGCAAATGAACAATTTAACAAAGCCCAATTCAATCATGTGCAAAAGCCAACATTTTTCAACCAAGTTCCAGATCATGCTCAATTCAATCAAGTTTCAAATCAGTCTCCATGTGCCCAAATCTCAAATAAACCATTCAACCAAATTCCCAAACAAACCTCTCAACCAGTGGATGGCATAATTCAGTTTGGGCCAGCACCTAATTATTAACAGATCTTCATTCCAATGCAATCAAGTGTTACTCAAGAAACCAAACAACCTCTTGTGCCGACTATGCAAAAAAGACAATCAATACCAAGATCACAAGCAATAACATTTCTTGAGGAACCTTTTCTGTCCTCCAATTCACCACTAATGTTTTATCAAACAAAGGAAAATTCAAATGTGACATCTTTAGAACATCAACCAAGCATAATCAATAAGAAACCTTTTATTGAACATGTTCATTCCAACAAATCTTTCCAACATGTAAATACTGATGAGGTACCACAAGCCAGACCCATCAAGTAGCGCAAGTTCAAATCCAAAATTTTAAAGAATTTGTTTCAAAAATTGGATCAAACAAATAATTTACCCTTGTCTAGCAATGGATCACCCCAAAACAATCACATGGATGATATAACTATTTCCTCTTCATACATTGAGCTTCAAGAAACATCCATATTTCCCTCCACTCATTTATCCCTACAAACTTCACAAGAGAATTTCCTCCTTCCCCATCAAGTGATTTTTCCAACAATTCAACCTTCCAATGGCTATCCACAAAAGACAGCCAAACTATACCTATGCATATCCCAAGTTCCTTTGAACCAATTCCACCATGTGCTCCCATTTCAATCAAGCCTATTCATGTGATTCCTATCCAAATTTCATCTTCCTCATACCAAAATGTTGACCCCTTTCAACAACCCCCCTTGCATGTCCAAAGTTGTATCCCATGTCAAGAGGATGATAAAAAGAATGAAGAAACATGTCTAAAAACATATCAAGACCAGGACCCCTTCAGTGACCAATTGTATCCTATTGTTGACCAAGACCCCATTTCCCTTGAGCCTCATGATGATCCCACTATCCTTATCCCCCCTATCTAAAATGATCCTTTTCCACTTGAAGAGTAAAATATCCTTCTAAGTCCCATTGACCTCCCAATTCCCAAGAAAGATCACAATCTCCCTTCCATATCCTCCCAAGATCCCTTTCCAACCCAAGATCAAGGTGTCCCTTCAGCTTCATGTTCTCCTCAATATCACATCATCCCTAGAGATCCCCTACAAGATCCTATCCTACTAGATGATCCTATCCCTACTCATACTCCATCGCAGGATCCTATTGTTCCTTGGGCTCCCCCTTGTGATTTGAGCACATCTATGCAAGTTGTTCATGAACCCCTTACACTTCAAATGGGTTTCCCTCATTCTATCAAGTCTAGTCTAACTCATGGTCCTATAAGTCCTTCCATATCATTCACACCTCATAATAATGGACTCCCATCTTGTAGCAAGTATCCTACTGGTCAAAAAAAGCATTATCAAGTCAAAGGGTTAGACCTCCATGCAAAAGGTATATTGAAACCCTTACATGTCCAAGAAAATTCAAATGGCCATGGTGTTAATAATAAATCTACATCTCAAGGCGTTGGTATCCCTTGAAAATTTAAATCCAGACGTATACCTCCCACTTCAACCCTTCCATCCATCTTAGGTCCATATATTCCTCCCTCCACTAGCTCACAATCCCCTTACCCTTTCCCACATGCAAGTCAGCAAAGGCATACACCCTGGAAAACCTTCCACCCATCCAAAATACATCCATACAACTCCTATCCATCCATGAATTCTTTTCCCTTTCAAAGCAATTTGGATGCCAAACATAAAGTCTACAAGTCAAGAAATCCACATGCTATCAAGGATCAATATGTCTAGTATAATCAACATGTACAGAAAACAAAAAATGTAATCCTAAAAGAAAATTTCAAAAGGCCACAAAGGCCCCTTGAGCAAAAAATAAAGTCAACAACCATATGGGTTCCTAAATCTCTTATGAAATCAATGCATTCTAAGGACCCAAAAAATAATGAAAAATCAAAAAGCATGTGGATTCCCAAGAAGCTTCTTGAAGCACAAAGTCCTAAAGAAAAATCCAAATTGGCATCCAAAATTGTTATCCATCCATCTAAATGTCTTCCATCTTCCAAATCTATTTTGGGTTCTTGTTTCCCAAAATCCATATCCATTCCTTCATTAATCCCTCAAACTCTAAAATCTCTTTTTCCTCCTTCACTCCATCACCCCTCAAGGTGTGTGCCAATGTTGTTCTTGCACCCATATCCATCCATTTGATATCCATCCTTCTTTCACTCTCTCCATCATCCAACACCTTCTTTCCAACCTTTCATCTAACCTATCCAATCCTTTGCGTAAAGCTTGTCCCATCCTTATGCAATCACCCACTTCATATCCCTTTGTCATTACCCTACCAACGTCTTTGCACAATATCTTTCAAAATAATATTTCAAAGAGTAAGGTGCTTGAGTCTTCCATCCAAGTCATGTCATGCGTCTAGTTTTTTCTAAAATGTCAAAAAAAAGTTTTAAAAAAAAGTAAAAAAATCAAAAAATCAAAAAGAAAAAAGTTGCCCTAATGAAAACCTAGCAAACAGGCATCTTGGTAACACACAAAAAATATTCAAGAGAAATAATTTCATCCAATCATGAAAACATGGCAAACAGGCACTTTGGACAAGTACCATGATGAAAACATGTCAAACAAGTGTCATGTGTAATTCTATGAACTTCTTGCAGTGTATACTTGGGGGAAGATTTCATTGGTGTTATCCTCCATTATCCCTATAATGTCCTCCATTATCCCCAGCATGTCCTCCATTTTCCTATGCCTGTCATATCCTTTATCCTATCCCCTTTTCCCCAACTTTGATCTTGACATGGTTACAAATCTTCCTTGAAGCATCACATGTCCTATCTGATTTACATTGTCTTGATCCCTTTGGTCTAGATTTCCTATCCTATCACAACCTTTCATCCATATTCCATATCCCTTCCTTATCCCTAATTGATCTTGCATTACCTACCCATATCCAGTCATTTTCCTATTCATATCATGTCATTATCATATCCAGGTCCTAACATTGTCCTGTCCAACTCCCTATCTTGGTCTTTATGTAAAATAAGGACGTTCAATGCAAAACATGTTTTCAAATAAACACCTCTTGACATGTCCATTTATCACATTTTATCCACTGCACTATCCCATTACCTTATCATTGTCTTGTCTAGTCCCCCAGCTTGGTGAAAAAAAATGTTATCCCATTTCTTGGATAGTCGTTGGTACCTAACCAGATGCAATGCAAGTGACCTTTTTCCTTCATCTATCTACCATTACATTTCTCCTTTAAAAATTTCCTTCCATTGCTAGACACTGAGGGAAATTTCAAAAAATCCTAAAAATCCAAATAAGCAACTTAAAATTCCAAAAACAACAAATAATGTCCTGAACAAATTGCTAAAAATCAAATATGATCATGGAAAAAGACCCTAAAATTCAAATACGATGCTAAAAAAATCTTAAAAATCATAAAAAGTCCTGAAAAAAGATCATAATAAAAAATTCAAGTATCTCAAAAATCCTAAAAATTGCAAAATCTCTTCAAAATCTGCAATAAATTTGTACATACTTTTCTTCTTTTTGTGAAATGATCATCATGTTTGCAGACATCCGTGGAAGATTCACCATTTTGTGCTTAACGAAATCATGTTCTCACAAACACAATCTGGATCATTATGACTCAACATTCAATCAAGTTGGACTTTTCTATCTTTCGATCTTTACTATCAATCACTCTATCCTATAAGTTCAATCAATTATCAAATCAGTCAAATTTGAATATAATCTATCAATCAACGAACATTTCATGCAAGAAACAAAATATCATAATGGTTGTTGGCTCACATTTTTTTAGTGAGTGTTTTATCTTTTATTGATTTTCTTTTTTGATCATGTTCGTATGCTACTCGATGATATTATTTTAATTTGTGAGAATAGTCGAGATGGTTCATGACCAGTTTTTTCACTTTATCTTTTTCTGCCTATTCGATGATCTCATGAAATTTTGGGGCATGTGTGCTATAAGCTTTTAGGATGTAGAAGATCATCCTCTATTTGCATCATGTTTGTTTATACAAAAGGAAGAGTTTTTCGCTCTGGCTTTTGTGCCACGATGCGCCGCATCCACTAATATCAAAATAAGCTCTTATGACATAATATCACTTATGAAAGCCAAAATATTTCTATATCTTACTAACATTTCTTCGTGTAATTTCTTCTTTCTCTTAACATTTCTTCAATCAATCATCTTTCTTTTTGAAAAAATTTCCTCATTTCAATTTCTGCCCAATTTTTTGACGGGACATCCTACCTCCATTCTATCGGTCCAATGGGGCATGATCTTCTATTTTTCTTCGAGCCAACGCTCATAATCACATTTTCTCAAAGAGGGGAAAAATGTAGACACCTAAAAATGGTTCATTGCATATACCCCCTTTTTAACATGTCTTCTATATTATGTGCTTGATCTTTATCATTCCCCAATATTCTGTCATTCCTCCATGTCATTAATTACTAACATTTCTATCATTTTGGCCAAACTAATCATCTTCCTAAATCATTCCAACCAAGTCCTAATCTTCCTAAATCGATCTAAGATCATTCAAAACTCATCTGATTCCAAACTCATATCAATGTCTTATCAATCTCTTTCAATCAATCCTATGTCATTGTCAAAGTTCATGGATGCCTTTACATCATCAATCATCATTTTGAGAGCATTGTCAAAGTTCATCAATGCCTCGCTGTCACTTTCACATTTCAGGAGCATTGTCCAAGTTCATCGATGTCTCCTTACCTTTGTTTATCATTAGACGTCATCCAAGTTCATTGATGCCATAATATCATTTCCAATCATTATCATGAGTGTATTGACAAAGTTCATTGATGCCTTGTGATTTCCTAAACAATTCTAGAATCATCGGAATCGATCCTAGTCCCTATCAATATTATCAAAATCAAACCAATTGTGCATTAATGCCTTCAATTTGGTCAATAATTCACTAATCTATCCTCTTGGGATGAATAACCTATAGTTTATCCCTATGTCCTAATTGAATAAATAAATTGAATTTATTTATTCCCTTTTTCCTAAGTCTTCACAAATAATTAATTTTTTAATTAATTAATTGCCTAATTCTAATTATGAGATTTTTGTAAATTCAGAAATACTAATTTAGATTTGTGAGGAATATTGATTTATTAATTGAATTAATATCCTCCTAATCTCACCTAATTGTCATATCCCTTAATTGAGAATTGACATCCCTATTAAGGTGGTTCTTCAATATCTTCAATATCTCCTTATCCATTTTCCCCCATATCATGCTTCCAAACACCTTACCTACTGTATGCACCCTAAAATGGTCACCTAAACTGTGGGCCCCATTTATCATTTTATCAATTTATCAAATTCCTTAATCAACGTTTTGTAATATTTTTAATTCAAATCAATTTCCTTGATCAAATTGTAATTAATTCAATTTATTCAATTATTTCAATATTTCCTAAGGTTCGATCATTTTTATCTAATTAAAAGATTTAATTTTCCTTTTAATTAAATAAAATTTATCTTATTTAATTAAAATATTTAATCTCCCTTTTAATTGAATAAAATTTATCTTATTTAATTAAAGTAAATTTCTCCCTTTTAATTAAATAAAATTCCTCTTATTTAATTAAATTCAATTTCCCCCATTTAATTAAATAAAATTCTTCTAATTTATTTAATTGAAAGAAAACCCTCTCTTTTAATTAAATAAATAAAAATCCCCACTTAAAGCACTTTATTTGTTGAAAAAGGTAGTAAATTAAATTAAATAAAAATCCCTTTTTCATCACATCTTCCTACATGGTGGGTTTTTGCCTCTTAATCTCAATCGTTCACTTTTCTTTATAAGAAAATCTCTCCTTCTCATTTTCATATTAGGTTTTCATAATATTGTTATGCTGTAGGTTTGGAGAGCAATTTTGGAGAAGCATTTGAGCACTTGAGCTTGGATATTGCAACTTCTCTCTTCTTGTTTTCTTCTTCTTACATTCATGGCTACTCATGTAGATTAGATTCATGTTTATTTTCATAGATTAAACTTTCATCTGTATTTCCTTTCATAGATTAGTCATGCATTGTTATCATTTAGATTAATTTCCTTTCATGCATTGCAATCATATCGATTAGATCTCATTTTCATACATTGAATCTCTCGTTTCATGGTGTACTTGCATAAGCACTAACTAGGTCAATCTAAGGGCCTCAATTTTACATATTTGCATTCCATGACTAAAGAGCTATGGATCGATATTTGAGGCCTCATTCTTGAGAAACCTTGGATGGAATGATTCATAGAAGTGTGTCAACATTTTAGCACACATTTTTGGTTCCCACCGTGGGGCAGAAGATTCATTTTCTGTCTTTTTAGCTATTTTTCGTCAATTTATTTTTGGATCTAAAATTTTTGTCTTTTCTGTACTTGCTATTTTTGTCTATAGAGAAAGTTTGCTTGAGCTTTTGCAGGTCTTCACATGAGATTGTGCTAGATCTGGTGTTTTATCACGTGGTTCTATGTACTACTTCACATGGTGTGGTGTACTTCCTCATGTGAGATTCGGCATCAATGTTGTGATCTAACTAGTTTGTTGTTTCTGTACTTTTTTATTGCCTGTGCATTTCCTCGCGTGAGCTTTCTGTTTCCTTGCATGGCACTATGCACTTTCTCGTGTGGCTCTGTGTACTTTCTCACATGAGATTCCATACGAGAGATATTTTTTTCATTGCTATATTGATATATCTCTTATTTTTCATGCTAACCACTAATTTTTACTATTTCTAGTGGTTTGTGATTTGTTGTTGTTGTTGCTGTTGCTGATTTGGACATGCTTGGATAAACAACAAAACAATTCACGTTGCTTTGGATTTGAGGTATTTTATTGATCTCTATAAGATTTGGATTTTGGGAATTAAAATGAACATCTCATGTGTCTAGCTTGAGTCTTCCTTGCTTTCATAGATCACATTTCTAATTGGTGCTCTAAAATGGACCTAGATTTGCTTTCTTGCATATATGTTACACATAGTAATTAGGCCCCATAAACACTATTTGTGGCGATCTTGAGAGAGTGGGCTTCATTCCCTTTTTTTACATGCAAAGCTCTTCTTGACGATAGATCCCCTTGTAGGTAGGGAAGGATTTTGTTTTCATCTCATTGGACAACTTGGTTTGGACTCCAACTTTTGGCAATACTTTCTGTCTTTGGGAGATTGGTGTCATTTGTTGTTGTGTGAGCCTTGAATGAGGTGATTTCAAATTAGTGGGTCAGTGAATCATGTTTGCTATGTTTTGGTGAGGTGAAGAGGCTAGAGGATTATGCTCTTTTCCCTTTTGGAAAAATCAGAAAGTTGGAACCCTTGAATCTGAACTAAGTCCCCATGTGGTCCATTTTGTGAGTTTTCCTTGTTAGAGAGGGTTAACCATAGTGTACATTCCCTTTATTGGGTCAACCACATGGACATAACCTCAAGCGGTAATAGTCATTCTTTCCATGGTAGTAACAACCGCTATATAAATGTCCTTGTGGAAGAAATATCCATAGGTGTAGTTTCTTGTGGGTTGTCAGTTCTCCTCAGCAGCTCCTGATTGATTAAATTCTTGGACTGTGTCAAAACCTCGGTGTGCCGGGATTGGATTTCACCCACTTGAAATTGCAAAATTTACATAGTCAATCCATTACTAAGAACCATAGTGCAACAAACTTTTTATTCTCTAGGACTATGTGCGTGATTGGAAAACATTTGAGAACATACACAAGTAGCATTCTTATGGAGTAGAATTACTATGACACTATCTAAGTTCATGTGCAAGGTTGCTTTGTCCCTTGCTCATTATTTGAAGATATTGACTGCTTGAACTCCCTGATTGCTGTCTTACATGCTTGATTCATGATAAAATCTGTTAATGCACCTAGTTGGTTATTTAAACCAAGCGAAAACTAAAGTTCTGTGTCCTTTCCTCCCATGAGAAAACTATTTTCTCATGTTGTCTGCTGCATTTCCTCACGCAATCCTACATTTCCTCATGAGAGACAACATTTCCTTGCATGAGATAGCATTTCCTCGGCAAAAATACCTGTCAGTGAACTGTTGCTGTCATTTTTGAGCCCATTTTAGCTTGTTGTCCCGTTATTTTCAGCTTTCTGGTTAGATCCGGGTCAGATTGGATTACTTATCCTGCTGTTAGAAGCTTGTTTAGCTTTGGATTCTTGCATTTTCACCTCTTGAATTAGCAATCTTTGATTCCATAAGTGACCTTGCTCGGCGCTTGGTGAGCTAGAAACCATCTTTGTTGAAAAAGATAAACCTTTAGATTCTTCGATAACACACCTAGATCATTTTGGTAGTCTCTTGTCCATCCACTTTCATACAATTTCAATCTCAATCTCAAGTTAATTTGGGTAAGACCATCCTCCTCATCCATATGTGCTAGGGTATTCACCCAAAGTTACTGGGCACCTCTGTGGCAGTGTTGGCTTATTCCTATTTGTAAATTTCTATCTTATCATCTCTTTTTGGACAAGTTAATGCCTTTTCTATCCTAGTTTGGTACCAATGTCTCTTAGGGTAATCCTATCAACTAGTACCTTTTCTTTCATGCCAGTTACAACAAGATATCAATTAAATCAAAGAAAATGACCTCAAGTGGTTTTTAACCAATTACCCCTAGTTCAAACTCACCAAAGACATAAGGAAAAAGGACCCATATTTGATCAATCGCGTAGGAATACCTCAAAAATTTGGTTTGATTCCAAGAGTCACCTTAGTGAGTTGGGTATCCCCTTAGCATCTTCTCACTCTTCTATGAATATGAGTTACACAATGACTCAGAGGGAGAGAGAAGCCATGGATAAACTTTATGAGGATTTGTTTGCAAGGAGTGGACATGCTATTTCATTCAGTGGTTCCTCTCATAATAGTAGACCAACCTCACCACTTATTTCAACAAGATATTTGGATGCACATCAAAGGGCTGAGAAAGAGAAAGTTAAGAGACATGTTTATGATGATGAGATATCCCAACATGAGGAACAAGGAGATGAGCTTCATGATGCTCACATCAATGCAACTTATACCAACAACTTGTTTCAACATTCAAGACCAAGCTCACCTCTT
>MU226013.1:2013645-2042993 GCA_018584345.1 Thuja plicata | reverse complement strand
TTTGTAGCTTTTATCATTCTCCTTTGGAGTCCATGCCTTGTTATTCTTTTTCCAGCATTCCTTATGTGTATTCCCATTCATCTTGCATGTAGGACAGTACTTGTCCATATAGGTTTTTCTCTTTGGAGTTATCACTTTGGGTCTGCACTCATGTGCCTTGTGTCCTTTCTTTTGACATTTATAACAATTACCAATAAACGTAGATTGTGCTTGAGAAATACCTTTTACTTTGCTTCTGCAGATGTTTGAGGTGTGGCCTGGTTTTCCACAGTGATTGCATGATAGTTTCTTGGATCTTGGGGTTGTGAAAGCATTCCTCTGATCTAGTTGATTAGAAGATTCACCATTCTCGTTGTATCCTAATCTTGTGTAGTTGTTGACTCTTCTTTGTCCATCAAGAAAATCATCCATCCTTTTGTTGTTATCCTTAGCCTTTTTGATTAACTCATTGTGTTGATTTTGGACTTTGATTTCATGCTTCAATTTCTCATTCTCTTCTCTTAGCTCACCTATGATCTGTATTCTTTCAATGAGTTCTGTATTTAATCTTCTTGCTTCTTGATTCATAAGAATAATCTGGTTGGTAACCTCATGGTGATGCTCAGTGAGTCTTTGAATCTCTAATTCTTTTTCTTGTAGCTTCTCTGTAATTTTCCTCCTATCATCAATGGCTAGTGTTTTTTCATTTTCATCTTTTCTTGCATCATTTATGACATCAATCATTTTTACCATTTGAGTTTCTTGACCAATTTGTAGCATCTTGATTTGATCTGTTAGATGTAGATTGATCTCTCACATACTTGTAATTTCTTCAACTAATGCGTCTGAAGCTTTTCTCAATGATGATTCTGTTGTTTCAAAGTACTCTTGTATTTCCATTTCTTTTTAGTCTTTCTCATTTAGCTTGGTTTCCATAATCTTTCTTTCATCAAGAAGTTGTCTCAGCTTTATTTTTTCTTCCTTATACTGCTCATAGTTGATTTGCATTTGTAACTGCTCATTCTCAATATTCATGTCCAGTCTGAACTTGTCCATTGCTCTGATCTTTGTTGTCAAGTCTTTAAGATTTTCAAGAGAGAGACTTAGCTCTGATACCAATTGTTGGAATTATATTGAGATGATGTACTGAGAGGGGAGGGGTGAATCAGTACCTCTAAAACTTTTCTTTGGTTAGCCCATTAACCCTTAATCATCAGTTTGTAAATTATCTTATCTAACTGTTCATCTTTCTTTATGCATATGTAATCATATCATAAATTCTTTAGTATGTAACTATAACAGAAACATTCATGAAAATAGATAACACATAACACAAGATATGATATCACAGAAATTGCCTATTAGGAAGTAAAAACTTCGGTGGGGATTGTTACCCACAAGACTTCAATATCTGTAGATAAGAAGGGGCTGGTTAAGGCTTACATTTGGTCACTTCTGATGACCTACCCTATTAGGAGTATTACAGTGGAGACCTATTAAGATCTACTTCATTTGAAGCTTTAGAAACACTGTTAAGTGTGCACTCTGTTAAGAGATTTGAAAAGAACAGTTAAGTCCACCTTCTACAAATGGATTTTAGATGTGATGCACTTGTTAGAATACAACTACATAAGTGTTTGATCTAATGATGAATGAAATCTTTAATTGCGAATAACAGATCCTATAAAGCTTCACACATATTAGTAATCATCCTTCCATGATTGAATAATACCTTTATCTACTTATCGGTAGCCTTTGTGTGTTCTTGATAACTGATGTATTCTGTTTCTGACCTTTGCATGAATTTTGCCTTCTTCTCCTTAGATGCTCTTGGCGGCTATCAACAAAAATTGAATTCATGTTCTCATAATTGAGTTTGAACATCTATTTATACTAAATTAGACTCAGTTCTTGATTCATGCATTACAAGTTAACTCTAGATCCAAGGTTTACAACTTGACCTTGATCTTTAGTTAGACATGTTTTCGATCTGTTAGGATGCATTAAAACATTTACATAAAGCTTGCTTGAACTTCAAGTTATGATTTAAAACAAATAAAAACTCTATAAATAGAATTACATTGCTTTATCCATCGTGTAAAAATTAGATCCACAATTTGTGGGTTCTTCAACTGACTGTCGGTTGTGAGGGTTAGTTTTCTTGGTCGTCGATGTTCCTTTCTTGAACTTGTCGTCGGGTATGCCTTTTCTGTTCTTTTCGGGTTAGTTCTAAAAATTGTGTCGTCGGTGATGCTTGTCGATTCTATACTTAGCATTTTTCCTATGACCTTTGTATTCTATCAGGTATGCTTGTTGTTTTCCAGTAATGCTTGTAATCTGCTGGTGATGTTTGTAGTCTAACGGTAATGCTTTAGTCTGCCAGTGATCTCTGTCAATGTTTTTCACTAAGTGTACTAATGGCAAAATAATGTCATCACACACTTCAACTGCATTCTTTGACTACATGTGTTCCGAAGTCGACCACACATTTTTCAAAGAGGGGCAAATATATGCACCCTAAAATGGTCACCTAAACTGTGGGCCCCATTTATCATTTTATCAATTTATCAAATTCTTGAATCAATGTTTTGTAATATTTTCAATTCAAATCAATTTCCTTGATCAAATTGTAATTAATTCAATTAGTTCAATTATTTCAATATTTCCTAAGGTTTGATCATTTTTATCTAATTAAAAGAACTAATTTTCCTTTTAATTAAATCAAATTTATCTTATTTAATTAAAAGATTTAATCTCCCTTTTAATTGAATAAAATTTATCTTATTTAATTAAAGTAAATTTGTTCCTTTTAATTAAATAAAATTCCTCTTATTTAATTAAATTCAATTTCCCCATTTTAATTAAATAAAAATTTTCTAATTTATTTAATTGAAAGAAAACCCCTCTTTTAATTAAATAAATAAAAATCCCCACTTAAAGTACTTTATTTGTTGAAAAAGATAGTAAATTAAATTAAATAAAAATCCCCTTTTCATCACATCTTCCTAAGTGGTGGGTTTTTACCTCTTAATCTCAACCATTGATTATTTCTTTTTGCCTCTTAATCTCAATCGTTCACTTTTCTTTATAAGGAAATCTCTCCTTCTCATTTTCATATAAGGTTTTCATAGTATTGTTATGCTACAAGTTTGGAGAGCAATTTTGGAGGAGGATTTGAGCACTTGAGCTTGGATATTGCAACTTCTCTCTTCTTGTCTTCTTCTTCTTGCATTCATGGCTACTCATGTAGATTAGATTCATATTTATTTTCATAGGTTAAACTTGCATTTGTATTTCCTTTCATAGATTAATCATGCATTGTTATCATTTAGATTAATTTACTTTCATGCATTGCAATCATATAGATTAGATCTCATTTTCATACATTGAATCTCTCATTTCATGGTGTACTTGCATAAGCACTAACTAGGTCAATCTGAGGGCCTCCATTTTACATCTTTGCACTCCATGACTAGAGAGCTATGGATCGATATTTGAGGCCTCCTTCTTGAGCAACCTTCGATGGAATGATTCATAGAAGTGTGTGAACATTTTAGCACACACCTACCAATATCTTCATTTATGCATTGATTCTATGCAATCTTCACCTAATTTCTACTCATTTTCTATAAATTGAGGTGCTTTCCTCTCTTTCAATTTTAAGATTACTCTCTCCTAGTATTCTCACTTGCAAACTTGGTTTTTGAATCTTTGTGCAATAGTGTTATTGTCAAAGAGAAAACATTAAATCTGATTATGGAGAAGAAAGGAGGACATGGGAGTTGCATTTGAAGGGAGTTCTTAGTGTTTTATGTTTTATTGTGTATGAACTCTTGTTTTGAATGGCTTTCATGATAGACTAGATAGGTAGCATATTGATTAGGGTTTGTGATCTCCTACATATGCTCTAATGCCTTTTTCTAGTCTTACAAAAGGAATTAATGATTATGTGAGCCTCTTCAATAATATCCTTAATAGACCATGATGGCTTAGTAATCTCTTTAATGCAGTTTAATATATTCATAGAGTCACCTTCAATCCACACGTTCAAAGGTATATCCTCATTTATAATTTTTAAAGTTTGAAGGAGAGCCATAGCCTCCACCATGTGGTTAGTTTGGACACCAATGGGGAACTCCAAGGTAGCAATACAATTGGGCATGTCATCGTAAATAATTCCACCATACCCAGTAGGCCGTAGATTACCCTTCACCGCACCATCAAAATTTGCTTTTATCCAGCCAGGAGGGGGAATCCAAATGGCATTCTCCCAATGGGATGAGGAATTATCTTTGGTTCCAGCAATAACTCCAGCATAAAAATCTAGCTTAGCTCCATTCATGATATTAAAATACTCTTTAATGCTTCTCTAAATCTTTCAGCAATCACCACCAACGACAGGGCAATGTCTCTAAATAGTTTGTCATTGTGTTCATGCCTTAGTTTCCAAATAACATGAGGGGAAATGATGTTCCACATCAACCTATCCATAGGAACCACACCATTTATCCACTAAGTGAAGAAATTATCCATGTTATTCAGGAAAACCCAGCAAATCTTCCAGCATTGCAAGGTAAGGAACCAAACTTCCTAGGAGTACCGACATTCAATAGCCAGATGGTAAACCAATTCCTCAACATTCTTACATAGAAAACAACTGTTAGGAAGAATCATGCCTCTCTTTTAGAGATTTTCAATAGTAAGAATCTTATTCTTCAAAACCAGGCAATAAAAAATGTTAATTTTAGGAATTAACCGTTTATCCCAAACCTGGGTCCAAAAGAGAGGAGGATCCGACGGCTTCAACAAAATCTAAGTGGTAGAAGAAATAGAAAAGACTCCATAAGGGAGAATTCCCCAAATCAGATCATCCTCCTTGGTGGAGTCCACTTTCCAAACATTCAGATCCAACATCAAAGGCTTGTGCAAGAAATCTACAGTAGATAGCTCAACCCAAGACTGGCTCTCCTAGTAATCCTTAAGCCACAGACCAAATCTCTGTAAGAAGATATCAATAAAAGGTTGGAGGGCATGAATAGAATTTAGAGGAAAATATTTAATCCAATAATGTTCCTAGAATTTAATTCTCCTGCCACTACCCAAAAGCCACTTACCACCCTTGAAAGTCGTCTCCTTAGCTTGTTGTATACAATTCCAAATAAATGAGACCTGCACCTTCACATCCGACAACATAAAATCTGATATATGAGGGAATTATTAAAGATATTTATTGTGAATAATTTCATTCCACTATTTTTTCACTCCATAGATTCACCAAATCTGCTTTGCCAGGAGAGCCTGATTGGTAACTCTTAAAGGGCGGATCCCCAAGCCTCCCCACTTATTCAAAGTCCAGACCTTGTCCCAAGCAACTAAATCCAATCTCTTTCTTTATTCAACCCTGGTCCAAATAAAATTTCTCCTAATCGACTCTATTATATCAGCCACTTTACTAGGGATTTTAAACAGACTAAGGGCATAGATAGGGAGACTCTGCAGAGAAGCCTTCATAAGTTTAATTTTTCCTACTTGACTTAATAGAGCTCCCTTATAGCCATCTAATTTACCATTGAATCTATCAACAATACCAACCCAAAAAGAGTCGGGAGGTTTTAAGCCCAAAGGTAGACCAAGGTAGGTGGTAGGCAAAACACCAATTTTGCATCCAATAATTCTGGCTATTCTATGTTGTCTGTCCTTTGGCGTATTAATGAAATAGAGAGAGCTCTTATTCTAATTAACAATTTGACCAGTAGCTTGAGAATAAATTGAGAGAGATTGTTTAATCATTCTAACCTCCTAAATGGTTGAAGACCCCATAATAACAGTGTCATCCACAAATTTCTCATGGGAATAAGACTTGGAAGCAGAGGAAGGAGTGAGGCCTTTTAAAGACCCATTAGTTGCCAATCTCTAAAAATAGCATCCAAGAACCTCCACCAGAATAGCAAAGAGAATGGGGCAAAATGGATCACCTTGATGGAGCCCCTGGAAGGCTTGAAGAATTAGGAAGAATAACTATTCACAATAATCATAGTCGTAGATGTACTAATAAGCTGAGAAACTAACTTCAAGAATTTATCGCAAAAACCAAAAGATCAGAGAATCTTGATCAAAAAATCCCAGTCCACCCAGTCATAAGCCTTTGAGAGATCGAGCTTCAATAGGAAACCATAGTTGTTAGAGGAGTGGGTAGAATGAATGACTTCATGCACCTTCATAATGGAATCAAGAATTTTCCTACCAAGAAAAAAACCACTATGTTGGGAGGAAATGATATGGGGGAGGATAGCTAGAAATCTAGGAGTGAGAACCTTGGAAATTATATTATACACCAAGTTACATAAATTGATTGGCCTAAAGGAATCAACAAAATTAGCACCAAGAGATTTGGGAATCAAGGAAATGAAAGTAGCATTAATCTCTCTAAGCATAGTTCTTAACCCAAAGAATTCTTTGACAACATTTCATATATCCCAGCCCATAATGGGCTAAATTTTATAAAAAAAGAACAAGGGAAACCCGTCTGGGCCCGGGGACTTATCGCCCTCAAAAGAGAAAGAAGCAAGCTTAATTTCCTCTGAGGAGGGGATAGCAGTCATCTTCTTATTAGTAACATCATCTAGAATGGAATGGATAGAATCAAGAAGAAAGGTTTGGTTAACCAAGGAAAGTGAATGATCTTTAGATAGGAGGGAAGAAAAAAAGTCAACCATAGCCAAAGAAATGTCCTTATCATTACTCACCACACCCGAATCAAACCTGAGTCTAGAAATTCTGTTGGAAGCTCTATGTTTGGAGGTTTTCATGTGGAAGAACTTGGTGTTCTTATCTCCAGCTTTCAGCCAAAGTGATCTAGACCTTTGTCTCTAATACACTTCCTCCTTTGAAATGATGTTATGAGTTTTGGCCAAAAGTGTCGTCTCCTTATCCTTAAGGTCTTGAGACATGCCTATCTGATGGATAGTATCCTGAGTAACAACAACCTCCTTTTTCAGATCAAGCTTAGCTTTAAAGATGTCACCAAACACTTCCTGACTCCAAGATTTAAAATTCAGTTTAATATGTTGGAGTTTCTTAGACACCCTAAACATAGAAGAACCCCAAATGTTAACATTCCACCAATCCTTAATTCTTTGCTCAATCTCTAGGTAATCAATCCACATTTTTCAAATCTAAAGGGGAGATTTCCCTTAACTTTCATCAGAACAGAAAAAAGTGAGAGAGGGAAGTGATCAGACCCAACCTTCGTGAGAGAGGAAAGCCAGTAGCAAAAGTTATTGAACCAGCTTCCAGAGATCAAGGTACGATCAAGACAAACTTGAATAAGGTCCACTCCAACTCTTCTATTAGACGAAGTGTAATTAACAACCTAGAGATCAATATTAATGAGAGCCTATCTATTAAAAAAATCCATTAGCTCGACTCTACCCTCCAGTTGAATCTAGCTATCAACCTCTCGAAACTTCTCATTATCTTTCAAAGGATAGTTAAAATCTCCCCTAATCAGCTAGGGAGAATTACTAAAAGAAATTCTTTGGTTCTCAACCTACTTCCAATTTTTATCCCTACTAGCTTTGGAGTTAGGAGCATAGATATTAGTATTAATCCATTCAAAATCAGACTTGATGTGGAGAAATTTAATGCTCAAAATATTCAAATCAATATTTAAAACTACACCTCTAATATTATTCTAATTCTAAAAGACAACAATACCACCTGAGGCTTCATCAGAACTAGAGCCAACACCACCACCATTTTTGAAGATTCTAATTTTTTCAACCTTATCTTTCACCATCTTGATCTCCTGAACAAGGATGATATCAGGTTTGTGATCTCTAACCAAGTTCCTAAGCGTATCCTGCTTATGGGAGGCATTCAACACCCTTATATTCCATGAAATGACTTTCATTTCTTATCTAATGTACAAACTTCCTGGATGGTTAGTTTCTTACCATCCACAATATCCTTTTTTCAAGTTATATTTCTCTAATATCCTTTTTTGAGATTCTTCTTGGGGTTCTTTTATGAGATCCAATGTCCGTCTTCAAGCTTTGAACCTGAGATTCCCCATCGACTTTACTGCGGGTAATAATACCCTTAGAGCCAGGAGTTGAAATATTTTTCTTCTATTTTTCGTGCTTCTTCCCCATATGAGTAGTCTAGGGAGCTCCATTTAGGTGTAGAATATCCAAACCATAACGAGAAATATGATCTTCATCTCCATTTCCAGACTGGGTTTCAGGAACAGAGGAAAAATCCTCCTCCTCTAAATTTTCAGAATGACTGAGAAATAATGTTGATTATTAAAGTTCAACAGAATATTGATTTAAAGAAATTTCTTCCATGTTAGTTATGTATATTTTTTGCTTTCATTATGGGAGGATGTTGAATGTGGAAACTCAGGTGAAGGAAGAAATGAAATGTTTATATTTCCACCTACCAGTAGAAATTTGTTGAAAATTTATTTGGCCAGAGCATTGTGCATATGTACTATATTATATGTTGGTTGTTGATTCATCCCTTTACCACATCTATGTTTGCACTACTTTTAGACACATGTGTTAGTACTTATGTTCACGGCTGCACTAGATCCATCCAACTCCTCAATGTCGGTTGCTAGGCTTCTCAGGCAGGGTCGGCGTCCTCTTCATGTTAGGAAGAACCCTGGGGGAGCTAACAACTCTATGGTTGGGTGGTAAAAGCGCTTGAGACACACTCCTGTCTCGAGATAGAAGATTGACACATGTTATATGGCTTAGAAGACAGGGGAATACAAATGGAAAGAGGTCCAAGGTATATTTGATTTGGGTTTTATGCACAAATTTCATAATCTTATTATTTACTGATGAAGCTAAGGTTCTAAGATGTACTTGATGTTTGGCGTGCAGGTCGACATCCAAATCACTTCATGTATGACACTTAAGGAAATAAATTATTCTTCTATACCTTGTCTTTTAATAAAGAATCGATGTGTAGGTTGACTTCCTTGATGTAATTAATGTAATATGTTTTTGGGTAATGTGATGACTTGCAACATGCGTCTATTATGACATCTTTATGTAAATAAATTATTTTCATTGTACTTGATTCTTTTGACATGTAGGTCAAAATATTGTGGAAGTTCTTTTCATGATTAATTTAATTAGGTTATAGGTTTTTCGACCTTGTTTTCTTTTTGACTTTCTGTAATTCATGCCTAATGTGTGACATGAAAACTTTTGCAAAAATGCGGTCTTTACATGTGGTATCAGAGCTATGTTTAACTCTGGGACTTTGGCCTACTGCTTGCTAAGATGTGTATTTCTATTTGGGTGAAGGACCTAATCTGTCACCATAAATACCAGAAATAGTAACAAGGCCAAATCTAGTAATGGTCAGAGTGACCAACCCAATTAGAGACTAGACCAAATTTTAGCCCTCTTGACCCAACAAGGGGACCTCTTGCAACAAAAGGGTGCACATATGGATCACCTTAAAAATGATATGAGGGATAGGTGGGATGAGAGCCGTGTGAATGGAGAGAAAAGGAAATTGGAGGAAGATAGGGGGATAGAGGAGCAACGGAAAAGATAAGCTAATCTCAGGGCTGCAGTGGTAGTCAAGAATAAGGGCGAAATAGCTGAGGAGCTCAACAAAGATCTGAAAAAGGTCACACCTCCTACTTTTAGTAGGAGGACCCTTGTGAATGATGTTGAGGCATGGATTATCTCCATAGAAAAGTATTTTCATGTCCGGAATTTCTCTGGGCAATCTAGGGCAATGTGGGCTACTTTTGAGCTAACAGGAGAAGCTGTCACTTGGTGGGAGAATGTAATGACGAAAAAGAAACTTCAACCAGGGGAGATATCATGGGAGGAATTCTTGCATTTGTTTCACACTATATGGTTACCTCATTTATTCTTTGATCAGAAAGTGGCAGAGTTTCATAATTTAATTCAGGGGGTCCTTACAGTTGCTCAATATCATGAGAGATTTTGTCATTTGGTGAAGTATGTTCCACAGTACCAACATGATGAAAGATTTAGGACTCGCAAGTTTATTATAGGGTTATTTCTGGATGTGGGTTCCGATGTTGTAATGCATGAGCCTGAAACCATGGATTTTGCACTCAGAAAGGCTCTTAGATAGGAACAAACGTTACAGAGTCTGTCCAAAGTGAATATTAATCATAAATCTAATGTCAATCAGGGTTTTAAGAGGAAATAACAGGATAATAAACAACATAATGGTGGACTCGAACAGATTTGGAATATGAGGGGAAAAGGACAAGTGAATTCAAGATGGAATTCCTACAGGAACTCACAAAATGAGAATGAAAATTTTTTCTCAGGTTTACAAAATCCGAATACCACTTCTGTTGATTATGTTCAATTTTATTTATTCGATAATGGTACCAATGTGCAAAGATTACCACGGGTTACTTATCACATGTCCACTATTATATCTTCATCAAATGTTGGACAAACCACTACCCATCAACCCCTTCCTTGCATTATACCATCACAACCTGTTGTGACTCTCGCATCCTCTGTGGTTACCACATAACCTATGTTTTGTCCACCACCATTTTAATATGGCCCTGTGGTCTCTTCTAACCCACCGCAAACTAGTCAAACTTCTGATGGTGGAGCTGCTACCGAGTGGGATGTGTTGTTCCCCATCTAGACTCGACCCTCTACTCTGTCGCAGGATGCTCTATCCCAGGTAGTATTTGCTCCTCTACTGTAGGTAGTATCTATATAACTACCTCCCTCACATGAGGCTACACAGCCCTAGTCCACTGCAACAAAGACTTTCTTGAAGTCTACAGGCACTCCCCTGCTTCACACGCCGTGGCTTGCTCCCCACATGGATTCTGCTCTGCCTCGCCCACTTGATGTTGTGGATGCCACAGACATTGGTCTTTATGAACTGCAGATGGAAACTTCTGCAAACAAAGAGCAATGCATCCACTATGATACAGAGTTTGGAAAAGACCAGAGTGCCTATAATATACAAGGATTTGGAAATATAGATGCTTCTCACAGTCAAGACGATAAACAAAAAATTCAGCTGTAGAGGTCTACCAGAGAGAAAACGTCCAAGAAAATTTGATGACTATGAGCTTTTATTTTCTTTATGTTCTGATCATGCAGAGCCATAGACATTTTGACAAGCATGTCATAATAGGAATTTTGTGAATTGGATGGATGCAATGAAAGACAAACTGGAGTCTTTGCAAACAAATGATACTTGGGATTTAGTCCCTGCTCCACCAAATCAAATAATTTTGAAAAATAAATGTGTCTATATGTTGAAAGAAGAAGCTGGTGGACAGAGAAGATACAAGGCCAGATTGGTGTAAAAGGTTTTGCTCGACAAAAAGACATTGATTTTAATGAGATTTTTTCTCCAGTTGTGGAAATACAAACAATTCGTTTGGTTTTGGGTATGGCAGCAATTTTGGATCTCGAGCTTGAACAACTTGATGTCAAAACAACGTTCCTTCATGGAGATATTGAAGAAGAACTGTACATGGAGCAGCCTAAGGGCTTTATTAAAAAGGGTGAAGAACACTTATGCTACAAATTAAAACAGAGTTTATGGGCTTAATCAAGCCCCGCACCAAAGGTATTTAAAGTTTGACAACTTTATAGAACAACAAAAATTCATACACTATGAATCAGATATGTGTGTTTACTACAAGCGCCTTCCAAATGGTGAGTTTGTCATTTTATTACTCTATGTCGATGATATGCTCATTGTCGACACAAGTGTGCACATTGTTAATGAATTAAAAAGGCATTTGGCTCTTCATTTTGCCATGAAACATTTAGGACATGGCTATTCTCCATGCAAAGTGTACTATTGAAAATAACAAGAATCATGTTTGAGTAGAAGTAATATTAAATTATTATAGATTAAATGAATTTTATTTTGAATTTATTTTTTTAATGATTAAGAATGTTTGAATAGGAGTAGCATTAAAATGGATGATTAGATCTAAAATTTCAACTTAGGATGATGTTAACATCCATCCTAGGGTGTGGATAGAGAGTATGGATCTCATGGATGCTACGAAGGGTGAGTGAGAACACTAAAATGAAGGATTGATCGGACATCCCAATTTCTTCTTGGTTTCGTGTGTTTGCATTCGTGACATCTTAGAGTTTGTTTACCCAAGAAGCGTTTGTTTCTACCCAACGTTGGCTGCCGCATCATTAACGGAATTTGACAGAATGCAGCGCTTCATAAGTAGAGTCCTTCACACAAAAACACAATTATGAGGAGAGGGGAATGGAAAACCAGGGATGAAAGGTGGGCCATGTTTGAGCTATCGGTCACATGGAAGCACATGAAACGGCACACCTTCTCCCTTTGTATTTTAAAGTACGTTCTTGTGAAACCAAAGATTACGACGTCCTTATGCCTACTTGCCACTCACTATCAACTACCTTCCCAACCTTCATTTTTAAGCATGTTATGACAATTCCCACACCCTAATTAATAGATTTTCCACTTACTATTAACTAGTAACTGAATTACATTCCATCTCGTTTTCCCTTATCATTTTAGTCTATAATATATTTTGCATTTCAATTAATATATTTAGATTTTTTTTTCTCCTTATTATAGGTCATATTTCTTTTATAGCACTTAAAATAACATAATATTAAGAAAATATTCAAACTAATAAAACAAAAAGAAAATCATATGAGAAGAAAATATTATATAAAGACAAATTTGAAAGATAGTAAATAATATTACTAACTATCAACTACACTTATTTCATCACATTTCATCTCCATTTCTTTCTTTTTAATACTATTATTTTCATCTTTTTTTCTCAAAATTATAAGAAGAAGAAAAAAGAAAAATGTTGATATAAGAAGAATAAAAGTTATACATTCAATTTTTTACAGGAATAAACATTTAGAAATGACTGAAACCAGTTTATAAGATTGAAAATAATGTAACATAAAGAACATACCAAAACTACTCATATTCTAAAGTAAATGTAAAACAAATAACAAATCACATAAGAAAAACAAATTCAACAAATAACAAATCAGATGAAAAAAAAAATTGAACAAGTGCCACGTAGTGGCCTGCACTTGCCGTAAATTTAATTTTAATTTTACTATAAATATT
This sequence comes from Thuja plicata, assembly GCA_018584345.1. Classification (NCBI taxonomy): domain Eukaryota; kingdom Viridiplantae; phylum Streptophyta; class Pinopsida; order Cupressales; family Cupressaceae; genus Thuja; species Thuja plicata. The sequence continues at coordinate 2,029,880 of MU226013.1, read as the reverse complement.
ATATATTTTTTAATTAATAGTTATTTAATAAAAGTAAAATTATTATAGATTAAAAATTAAATAAGAAACTTTTATAAAATCTGAAAAATAATATTTAATAAATTATGTTTGTATATATTATAATTTCATTTGTATAATTGTAATTGTAAAAATTTTAAATATAATTATAAATTTTAAATAATCACCACAACTTATTGCTTATAATCCATACATCATATTTTTTTGTTTCTTCCCCTCTGATAAATCTCTTTGCAAAGAGTCACCGACTATAACTTCACTTTTGTGTTTAGTTTGTGTGGACAAATTTTTCATGGAATTAGAATCAAGGTCTTGTTAGACAACTGCATGTCCAATACTCACATTTACTTGCCTATTGTCATAAATTTGAAGAATTGAAATTGTCTAAAAAAAATATTTAAGTGTCCAAGTTAAATAGTTAATTGATTCTTTGATTATAGATATTAATTTGATTCTATATGATACATAATCGTCATTCATGTATAAAGGCATTTTGACCGTAAAAGGATTCTGCAACCTTATGTTCCATTTGGAAAAGATTAAAGATGAAGTTGTTCATGTTGGTTGGCTAGATGATTGAACGAAGAAAAAAAATCATCTAACTATTTACATGACCATTAGATGCATTGGAACACCTTCTATTTCCTTGACATGCCTTCATTTGTGATTTTGGAGGAGGAAATGCGATTGAAGTTTCAAAAGTAGAGTGGTGGATTCATTTGCTATTTTAGTAAATTTTTGGCTATAGGGAAGTGTTTATTTATGTACTGTACTGTGTTAGTAAATATTAGATGTGTCCAAATTAGATAACCAAATGTCAATAAAATTCCTTAATTATAAGAGCTAACTTCACCTCTGAATAATTGTGTGATGTAATAATCTTCAATGAATGACACACAATTCAATTTGTATTATTGCTTCATTATACCGTTGTTATTTGTTCCTACTTTTACCAGATCTATCACTCAGCTTGTAAAATTATCTTGGCCTTGCACCTGTCATGATTACAAGCTTTTCATAAGCACAAAAGCCATCCTTTGGTCTGAATGGTCAACAATCATACTTCTATTTCTTAACTAAGCTTAGACATGAAATCTTGCATAGCATACAAACCGAATTAACTCAAAAGCAATCCCTTCATTGGAAAGGATCTCGTGCACCAAAGTTCGGAGTCTCTGGTGACCCAAAAATACATATAATGTTTTTGCAGTTTTCGAACAAAGTATACTATAAATCCTTTAGAATTTGAGATCTAGCTTGGCTGTGAGTTGGAATATCAAAGTGGTTATCGGACATGCATACTCAACTATTTCATATGAGGAACGAAAATGATGATAATGTGCTCTAAACAAGGCTTCCTAAATGATGATTAATTTTGTGAATCGTGCATTCACATCTCTAGCTAATTTAAAACAGTGTTAACAAAGTGCAAAATAGCTTAGTGCATTTAACAGTTTCAAACACAAACTAAATGCAAACAATTAGTTGGAAAAATAGATAAACAACTGATCATCAAGCATAAGGATTAGTCATCGAGGTTAGATTTAATTATACCATCTAGTCTATAAAATTAATGCAGAAAGGAGATAAAACTGGATTATCATCAATGCAGTAAAATTAATGCATCTAAGAGTTTCAAACTAAAAACAAAATGAAATATTCATCATTAAACTATACAATCAAGGAATGCGGCAGGCGTGAGCATTAAATAATTAATAATTTGGTAGGAAAAAAAGAGTAGTAGAGATAATCCATTTGGCAATTCCTACCTATACATCGACAGTGATCACAGTGAGGATGAAGCGAATTAGGAAGAGACTCTTCAATAACAAAAAGGGGAATCTGAGCAAATTGAGAATCCTCACGAAGCAAAATTGACCATACAGGAATTCCCTCCACATTGATATCATTTTTTTCTGCAAAATCCTCCAAAAACTTTCTAACATTGTTCCTAAAAGCAATATAATCATCAGCTGGGCATGCTGGATCTCCCAAGGAATGGAACCCAAAAACCCTCTCTCCTCATTTCCTCTTCTTACAATGATCCAAATCCACAATGTCCATTGCTTCAGTTTTAAAAAGAAAAATCTAAAAAATACCAACCCAAAAAACAAATGCAAATATTTAATATGTTTGCAATCACCCAAGTTTACTGCAAGCTAGCCTTTGATTGACATAAACTCAAAAATAAAAAGAACAGGTCATAAAAAATTCAAAATTGTAGGGCTTTTGTAGCCTCCTGTGAGATGATGATGAATGAATTCAGAGCTCCAACAAGCTTAGAAGATCTCAAGGAGCCCTATATAGAATTCCCCTGCACTTTCACCCCTGTTTCAAAAAATCATTCATCTACCCATCTAAAAATAATTACAGCTCATGATTATATTATGATATTTTCATAAAATGGGAATAAATTTGGACTGGAAACGAAAAGGGGATTAAAAATAGTGTGGAATGGAAATTGAAATGTTTTGATTAATTGTCTCCTGCTAAAAATCCACTCCTTAATGTCCACGTTGAGTAAGCTGCATATGAAGCGATTTGGGCAGTAAAACAATAGGCCCAGCTTATGCCCAGTGTTATATTATCATTCGTAGTCGGTTAATTTAACTTGTGTTTATGAAAAAATTTAAGAATTTTTTTCTGGTATATTTATTTCATAGCATCCCCACTATTGTTCCTCCATTTCTCCTCTGGAAAAATTTATTAATTTTGCTTCAGATTTTTTAAAGATTAATTTTAAGATTAACTGATTTCGCATTCCTTATTTGTGTTGTTGCATTGCCTTTTGTCGGTTGATAACTTACTTTGGTATCCCAATAGTTTTCCCTATTTGGAGGAATGAGCAGAAGGTCTGTTAGAAATGGTTTTAGCAGGGATTCCTATTAAAATTGCGCAAATTTGCAATGCATATTTAAATATGGTGTAATAAATAAGAAGTGCAATCGATTCAGTACCATCACAAGCTGAACCCTAAATTGCAGGCTTTAAGTGTTTTTTGTATAAAGCTTTTTTTAATGTTCAGGAGATGGCCAAGGTATAGCTCTTAAGCACCGTTTTGTTTTATTATGTTTTATAATTTATGATTTTTTTTTAAAATATACAATGAAAGGTGTTTAAATAATATAAATTGTTTAATGTGAGTGAATTAAATAATAAATATATAATAGAGGATTTTCAAAATGTTTTAAATATTGCGGTAATTAATTTTAAATATGTAATTAATATATATTTAAAAATTAAATTGAAATTATAAAAGAAATTTAAGTAAATAATTTAATTATTATAAGTATTTTATTTCTACATACTTTTCTACAAAATTAGTGCAAAATTGGTGCTATTAAAATTATTTTATTATTTTTATTTATTAAAATTTATGTATTGTCATTAATTTACTTACAATTACTAATATTAAAAAAAATATCTACAAATTTAAATTATGTTATTTACATAATCTAAATTTAATTTTATCTATCTAACCAACATATTCTATGTTATTAAAATTTTCACATTTTTCACATTTAACATAGTTTCAAAAAAACAATTGTCAAATTATTAATGTAGCATAAAATTTAAAATCTAATAATTTATTTGAATTCTTTATATCAAACTATATTAGAACTCAAAATTTTCATTTTTATAAACCATTTTGAAACAAACAACATTTATTTTATTTTTATACTCTATAATAAAATGGGAAGCCTCCGAAAAAGGGGTCCTATAACACCAGATTCATTCAACCAATCGTAATTGAAATAAGTAATTTATAGAATATATTTAATTATTAAATAAATATTTAAACTATACAAATACTTGAGCAAGAAAAAAAATAGTGATTTATGATTGGTTCATTGGTGTAAAATTAATTCACTATCCGTGCACAACTGAATGCAATAGTATATTGCCTACGGTAAGTACAATAAAGAAAATTTCCAAAGATATTATATAATATTCTTAACTAGCAACAACGATTCATTTCATCCCCTATTCTCTTTATATTTTATCATTTAAGCTAATTGAGGTATTCTATGTGATAGATATGAAGTTTCTTTTCTTCCAATTTGTAGAATTGAAAAATAACATAATATAACATGCCAAAATTTTGACATATTCCAAATAAATGTAAAAGTAAAAGAAAACCTTATAAGAGAAAGGTAGGAATTGCAGACAACTTTCAAAGATCTTAAAATATCCTAACTAGCAACCACACTTCATTTCAACCCTTTTCATCTCACTTTTGTCTTTTTAGTTTAGTTTTTAAAGTACTTGTCCGTAGGCTATATACTATTGCACTCGCATCATTAGTGAATTAGTTTTGCACCAATCAACCAATCATAAGTTACTTTTTTTTCACATTTCTTAAGTTTAAATATGTATTTATTAATTAAATATACTATATCAATTACTTATCTCAATTATGATTGGTTCAATTGATTTGGTCAACATTTGAAGTTTGATATTGTTTTCATTTATTAATTAAATGATGTAATTAATTTTCATTTTAATAATTAGTTTTTAAATATATTAAATTATATTATACTCGATTAATAATTTATGAGAAGTATATAAATTTTGATTTATAGTTACATTTTTAAAATATCTTATAATATATTATATTTTTTGTATTAAATATAAGTATATCAAAAGAGGAAAGCATCAACGAGATCTTACAAAATTACGAAGGCAAAGCCTTCCCAAAAAATATCAATAGACCCAAGAGTACTTAAACCATAGTATAACAAGGTTCTAAACGAGCATCAACAAAAAGAAAAAGGACAGGCTACTGGAGACAAGCCGTCAATGGCATCGCCCTAGGTGGTCCAACCCTTCTCCCCCTCCATCCAGGCAACCTTCTTCTTGTCTTGGATCTGGGAAAGCATGGCCAACTCATCCCTCTTATATTTTATGTTCTTCCTGATTTCTTTGTTGAGCTTTTGTAGAGTCTTTTCAAAATTCTGCAGATTTTCTAGGTTGTCCCTCCATTCATAGTCATTCTTAAATTCAAAAACAAAGAAGTTATCACGCCTGGACTGGAGAAACCTCCTCAGCTTCTCTTTGTCCATCATCATGGTGGTGTGAACCTGCAAAGGGATTTTAAGATATGTGAGTTTTTTAGAAAACTCAGTAAGGACCCTGGGAGAATCTTGAAATGTTTCTTTGTTCCTGCACTTCCAAATTTGCCATAAGATGTAAGAGGTTAATATATTCCAAAAAATGTTAGATTCATTCTTAAGCCCCATAATATGGCCAGTAACAAGTTCAAAAATAGATATACATATAGGATAAGTAATGCCAAAAAGATTCCATATAGTCCTAACAAAAGAACATTCAAAGAAAATATGTCTGCTGGTTTCAAGAAGGTTACAAAACTTACAACAATTATCCTCACGGTTAGTTATTATGATAAAAAGCCTATCCAATAAAAAGAGACACTTCAAACACTTAACTTTAGGTTCCACACAACCTTTCCATAAAACTTCAAAGTACTTTTTCCAAGAACAAATATCCAGGGAGGAATACCAATTATTATTAATATGGTCAACGATGGCACCATCATAACCAAGGATCTTGTATATGTTCTTAGCTTTGATCTTGGATAGGATGGTACCATCCGACCATTTACACTTCAAGTATCTATCTGAGTCAGTGTTGCAAGTGGTAGGGAGATTTTTAGTAGCTTTGAGGATCATGTTATAAATCCTTTTTTGAGAAACAAGAATATCATAAGAGCTTCTAATGTTCTCCCAGCTAAGTAGTTGGTCATGCTCAAAGATGTCAATGAGCTGGGAGATATCTTTATTAGACCTAAATTTAGCAGAGTAGCCTTGGGACAGGGCAAGGGGTTTTCCAGAAAGCTGAAGGTTCCACCAAATGGACCTTTCACCATAAATTTGGGTGGCATCATAAAATTCCTTGTTAGTGATAAACTCTCTAACATGATTCCAGGCCTTCCAGATTGATTTGAAAACCTCAGAACCTTGAACATTTATTGGAAATTTACCCATGACCAAGTCAGTATAAGGGAGGATCTTCCAGGACTTAGCATTCTTAGGGCAGCCCCACTCAATATTATTTGTAACAAGGACCTTCCATGGTGTCATGCCATCCATGGAGTGAAAGATCCATTTGGAAGCAAGAGAAATTCCTTGAAGCCTAAGATCTTTCAGCCCCAACCCCCCAAGACGCTTATTTTTGTAGCACCACTTCCAATTGACAACATGAGATTTTTTAATGCCTTTGCCATCCGACCAGAGAAAGTTCCTAACACCTTTCTGAATCTCAAAAATTTGGTAGTTGTTAAACATCTAGGCATAAGAGTAGTAGATGTTATAAGAGGATAGAATCTTTTGGGAAACTTGGAGTCTGCCAGCCAAGGAGAGGGACCAGTTATGCCATTTGTCAAGTTTCCTGGTGATTTTCTCTTTAACCCAAAGCCACATGTCTTTAAGAGAGGGGTTAATGGAAAACGGAATGCCAAGGTATCTAACAATCTTTTGAGGGCCTCCCCATTGAAAATCATAATTCTTAAACCAGTCAGGTGGTTTCTCCTCCCAACTAAGGAAAATGGATTTGGAGTGAGAAAGTTTAGCACCAGACATGTTGCAAAACAAATTAAGTTTAGTTTGAAGAGCTTCAAAGTTTTCCATGGTAGCTTCAAAAAAAATGGCGGTATCATCAGTGAATTGGCTATTAATGGGAACATCCTCATTAGGTAGTGAAATAACTTTCATAGCTAGGGATAAGGTATTGTCCCTAAGAAGGTAGTACACGACATCAGAAGCAATGGCAAAAAGGGCAGGCGCCAGAGGGAAACCCTGGCTAATAGACCACCCAAGAGGGAAGGAATCAAAGAGAGAACCATTAATCTTAATTTGAGGATAGGCATCATGAATAAGCACCTTAACCGCTTTACAGAAGATGGTAGGAAAGCAAAAATCCTCCAGCATCATGGAGATGAAGTTCCACTCAATTCTGTCGTAGGCTTTTTCAAAATCTAACAGGAAAATGGTAGAGTTCTGATGGGAGTGATTATCCCAATTCATGGCCTCCCAGCTAGTAATAACATTTTCCAGAATGTATTTTCCTTTTATAAAGCCCATTTGGGTAGAACAAATCAGCTTGGGAAGGATATTGAAAAGTCTAGTGGAAAATATTTTGGCAAAGATTTTGTAGGAGACATTTAGAAGCGTTATGGGTCTCCAGTTATTGATGAGGGCTTTATCCCCATCCTTGGGGATAAGCTTAATAATGCCCCTGTTAATGGAGTTACCAAGAGAACCATGAGAAAGAGGCTTAGAATAGATCTCAAGGAGGTCCTTGCAAATCCATTTTTGGTTGGCTTTATAGAATTCAATAGGAATGTCATCAGGGTCGGGGGCTTGTTAGACTTAAGCGAATTAATGGCCTTCTCAACTTCATCAAGGGATATATGTTTGGCAAGGTTATTGGCATCCTTCATAGAGACAATCTTAGGAATAAGAGATTTGAGACACCTTATTCCTAGTAGATACATCCTTTTTTTTTACTTTCGCATGGTCAACTGGCGCCTTTCAGTTTTCACTAGAGGACCTATTCTTTTTCTTTTTTTCTTTTTTGATTTTATCATTTTAGAAATTCTTAGGAATAAGATATTTGCATCTATCCCTAAGAGAGGAAGCTTCAATCAAATCCCCGGAGGAGAATAAGTTTTGATAGAAGTTAGCAAAGGTATCCTTAATAGTGTCAAGATCCGTAATTTCTTAGTTATCAATGATGATCCTCTTAATGGATTCATGAGAATGCTTGTGTTTAATCACATTGAAGAAAAATTTTGAACCATGATAACCATACTGGAGCCAGTGGGGCCTAGCCCTAATCTTAGCTCCTCTAGTCTTAATGACCTGATGTTTCCTAAGAGCATCTTTAGCCTTAATGACCTGGGAAGTAAGGTCAAAATCAGAGGGATTAAGTTGGTTATTTGCTTCAGCTTTAGTTAATTCATTAGAAAGGTGTTTTTCAGTGCATCTGAAATCCTTAGCCCTTTTCTGACCAATAGTATTTAAAAGGTTCTGCCAGCATTGACGTTCAAATTCCACTTATCAATAAAATTATCATTCAAAAATTTGTTTTTGTTAATAATGTTGATAATATGGATAGCAGTACGGACATCTTCATCATCGAGAAGACTGGTGTTTAAGATAAATTTGGGTCTAAGAATGCGGCTGATAGTATGGGAGGTGTTGAAAGTGAAGGAGGCAGAAATGGGATGGTGATCAAACAAGGATGTGGGGGTGACAAGGAAAAAATTGCCAACATTGTCTGGCAAGACAGAGAAAAACTTCCTACTAGCAAAGAACCTATCAAGTCTAGAATAAATTCTAGAATTACCCTATTGGTAATTGCACCAAGTGTGCCAAAGACCCGGATTGCTAGCCTTGTTTCCAAACAAGGGGTCGAAGAGGTGTTTAGAGTTCTTTAATCTATTCCAGAAAAACAATTTCACTATCTTTCCAGGCAAATGGTATCCCTCCATCCTTATCATCCTGACATTCAACCATATTGAAATCACTAGCAATTATCCACGGGATCCAAGGGAGGGAGGCCATCCATCCCCAAAGGCTAGCTCTTTCATTAGAATCATTAGAGGCATAAATGGAGCATATTACAAATTCCTTATTATTATAATTTAGTGTGATCCAAATAGCTCTGTTGCAGGTGGAGATACCCTAGTTGGTAATATAATTTTCCCACTTAGGGTTGACAAGAAGGGAAACACCACCTCTACCCCTCGGGTGATTGGTGTGGATTTTGACAACATCTTTCCAAAGAAAATTAAGGTTCATTTCCAGAACAAAACCAGTAGTCTTAACTTCTTACATCATAAAGAAATCCAAATGTTTACAAGTATTCAGGAAGTTTTTAATAAAAAATTTCCTATCTAGAGACTCAAGCCCCCTAACATTCCAAGAAAGACAATTCATGAGGAAACATTTGAGGGGGAAGAACGCAATTCAGATGATTCCAAACATGTGATCATCACATTAGTACACATTTCCCCATTTTTCTTATTGTTTTTGTTTTTGGATCCGAGGGGTCTTCCTCTGCGTTTGGAAGTAGGAAAACCGGTCATGAAATCTTCCTCATTATCAGTTAGGGTTTTAGGCTCCATAGAGTACATAACTTGAGAGTGATCAACTTCAGTTTCTGGTTGAGAGGTGGGGATAACAACGACAACATATTCATCACTAATCTCTTGAAAGGGTTTAGAAGGGTTTGGAAGAGGCGAAGAGTTAGGGATGATAAAAATAGAGGGGGAGGGTTGGGAGTCAGGTGAAGCAAGCTCAATAGGGTTGAACATGTTTGAGACGACAAGAGAAAAGAAGGTTTGAAGTTTGGAGGTAGTGGTTTGGTTGTTAGCTTTATGTCTGCATTTCTTAGTCACATTTTGGAATCCATTTGTCAGGAGGATAGAATTATTATCTATCGAAGTGGGTTGAAAGACTTCAGGAGAAGAAATAATAGGCTTAATATCTGAGTTATAAGTTTTATCCATGGTCTAGGTACCTTTAGGAAGCACGATTTCCATCACCTTTACAGACTCTGTTGGGTTGGGAGAGGTTTTCTTTTGGAGAATAGGGCAATCTTTCCTTAAATGCCCTTCTCGGCGGCATAAAAAATAGGCATTAAGCCCACCAAGTATTTCAATGGGGCAACTATAGTTAGTATCTTCAACATTGATATGAATATCTGGCAGAATTTCAAATCCAGGGTTTAGGGAAATGAGAATGCGAGTGTCCATGTGTGGGACAAGTGACACTGTATCATCCATTCAGATGAGTTTCCCTAATGGCTGAAGAAATTAAGGGATAAATCTCCAAAGGAAGGGTAGAATATGCTTAACTAATATCCAGTGGGGAGCCAAGAGGGCTAAAACTTCTTCATGATTAGCGTCCGGAGACCAAGCAATATCCCTAAAGGAGGCCGAGCCAACAGACCAATATTGTTTTTTTTAAACTTCAGCTTGTGCTTCATGATTCACAAAAAAAATGGCAAAGAGACCCTTTTGAATCTGACGACAAAATGAAATATGAAAGCCCATTTTAAGATTCCAAAAATTATGGAACCAATCATCTAGGAATTTCCTAGGAGGGCATTTATCCAGTTCGACAGCCAAAAAGAAAATTGCAGAGCTTCTTAACCTATTTTTCTCCATAACAATTTCAGAAAGCATTTTGAAATTGGGAGAAACAGAGAAGGGAGTTTCAAAAGTCCTAGAGTCCTTACCGAGGTTATGGGATCCATTAGAAATTGCAAACTTGGCCTTTGTGTTAATGGAGATGCCCGTGTTTGCTATGGCTTCAGAGAAAGACCTAGGTCGTGCTGAAGGAGGTTTAGAATTTGGAACAGAGGAATTGAATTTGTAAGGATCAATATTAATGGCTTCCACTCTCGATGGAACCAAGGAGGGAGTGGGTACGGGTGCAGACAGGGAGGAAATGCTCTTAAGTTTATTATTCATATTGAAAACTGGAAAGCACACACCTGTCGAGGTTGAAACCCCATCACCAGCGGGGCATCCTTGCCTGTCTTTATTGTTCGCCATGGTGATCGTCAAAAGACCGCCACCATATTTAGTTGAATCTGCAAAGTTCGCCATGAAACAAATGCAAATTGTGAAGATTCACTAATTTTCATAGAGCCCACCTAGCGTTATAATATATTATATTGATAATTTATGCATGAAGTATTTATTTAAAAAATTAATAATTATTCTATTATATTTAATAAAAATAATTTAATTGATATTTTTAATTATGTATATTTTAAATCTTGATATTATTTGAATTCTTTTAAAAATTAAAGATAATTTATGTACATTTATAATGGTTAATTTTATTATTTTTATTTTTATTAATTTGATTAAAATTTCTAATAATTAATTATCTTAAATTTGCAAAATGAAAAAGGTATAATATTTATAATTATATATTTATAACTCTAAATCAATATAAGACTTTAAATACTATATCAAATGGCTATAATATTATTTATCTTATGATTAATACCATTTTATTTTTTAAAATTACAAGTCAAAAAAAAGCCATAATCTTTTTTTATTATTATTAATAAGGCAAGTACTCTATGTGACACTTGTTATTATTCTTTCATTTTTTTGTTTGTCTCAAACTATAAGTCCAAGAAAAGGAAGAAAGAAAAATATTTGCAATTGGAATTGTATGATTTATTAATCTTGTTTACTTTAGAAACAAACATTTACAAAACATTAAAATAGGTTTGTAGAACTAAAAATAATATCACATAGAGAAGATGTCAAAACCTCATACATATTTCAAAATAAATGTAAAGCAAAAAGAAAATCATATAAGGAGAGATATAATGTAAAGACAACTTTGAAAGATCTCAATAATATTTCTAACTAGTAACCACACTTCTTTTCATCCCATTTCATCTGCCTCTGTCTTTTCATTTTTGTTTTTAATACAATTTTTGAATTACATGTAATAGATCAAGTTTCTTATTCTTCTTCTTGTTTTTTTTTACCAAATTATTAAGTGAATGAAAAAATGGGTGGAAAATGTTCACATTTAGAGTGTATATTCTTAATTTAACATTCTTTATGAATAATCAATTAGAAATAATTATAATTGATTTATAATATTGAAAAATAGAAAGATATTGAGAAGATGTCAAAATTACACATATATTCCAAAATAAACATAAAACAAAAAGAAAATCACATAAAGTTATTAAATAAAGACAATTTTTAAAGATCTTAAATAATATTCCTAACTAGCAACCACAATTTATTTCATCCCATTTCATCTCCCATACTCTTTTCATCTTATCTTTGTTAGGAAAGAAATAGTGCGGAAACACTTTTTGAATGCCAAATTAATAGGGAAATAAGCAACTATATCTCAAAGATGTGGAAGACAATAAAATATGGAATTACTAGACACAAAACACATAGAGAAAACACCAGATTTAATCTGGGAAAACCCTTACTGGAAAAACCCACCACCCAACAAGCCCTCGAGAAACTTTGTATTATAGTAAAAAGATTTACATACAATGCACTATGGATTGTTACATAGGCTCAGATTTAATCAACCTGACTTTCAACCACCCATTCTTCATGAATCTTGTAGCCATTTATGCACACTGCAATTCATTGCAAAATTTGGTAAAGAAACTGTTACAGGAAAAATGGTCTACCAACCATCTGTCACACACATTCACCCATGAAACTGGCCATATGGTTACTTCTCCCTTCGGCACTTTTGCCTCCACCAGGTCTTTCTGTATAGTTACTTCTCCCTTCAACATTTTTTCCTCCATCTCATCTTGCGTATGGTGACTTCTCCCTTCGGCACTTTTTCCTCATTCAGGTCTTGTCGTATGGTAAATTATCCACATGTATCACCGTACAATCAGGTATTGCCATATAATGACTTCTCCACATGTATCACCGTACATTTAAACTGGCACCGTACCAAAGTATAGTACTCATACTATGGAATTTGTACTTGTACTCCACCTTCACCATACATGTAGCATCACTGTACTCCACATAGTACTTGTGTCATACTCTACAAGGTTTCACCATACTAGTTATCTCAAACCACCCATACGGTGTTTCACTGTAGGGTTCTTCAAGATACTGTACGGTGTTTCACTATACAGTGCCTCACATTACCATATGATGAACAACCACCATACTCATCATTCTCAATAATCTCCCACTTGACGAGGTACATACTCATAACCACAGACTAGTGAACATAGATACTACAAAGAATCATGGACTCTAAATCCCATCTTGATGTTGATATACCACTTGAACACAAAACCATCAAGAACAAAAATCTACCGTGTCCACCATTGAGATACTTACTAAACAGTCTCATCTCATTCATGGACGTTCCCACCTTCTACCATGCCACTACCACTAGACACACATAGAATCTATCCACTAAGAAAACCATATAATCTATCTCATAGAGAACCATAATTCTGTCTCCCAAAGAACAAAACCCTCGATCCAAAAGATAATTGAATGTATCAACATTTATCACAATCATAGTTGAAATAGCACCCACAGTAAGTGCTAACACATCCAACTATATATACCTCTAAGGTATACCAACATGGATTCTAAAACATCATCATATTCAACCTGTTACCTACAGTCTCAAGCCTCAAGTGCAATACCTATCACATACAGGCCAAGAAGCTGTCACTGCACAAGTTTTATTAATATGACATGAATCCATTGAACAACATCACATATAAGTGCAACAAAAAACTTATAGTACTAAGAACATTTGCAATACTAAGTAGCTGTAAAACCAAGAACCTGCAAGCACAACTTTCACAATGTATCTCCACAACACCCTTTATTATGTCCTTCTACACACACCTCTAAATGCTAACTGTGTCAAGTACAGAATAGATGAATGCATTTTTAGTTGGAACTATTACTCATTCCAACACATACATCTCTAGCCACAAGAGAACTTTAGCATCATCTATTTTTTCATGTATCCATGAGTTCCTATAACTGATCAACCCATGCCAAACTCCAAATGCAAGAACCACATCATGAAGTACTAAGCAATTGATCACTGTACTCAAACTACAAAAAAACTAAACGAAGATCAATGTCAAAATTCCAACTGTAGAATCATGAATCTATCATGACATCATGACCTAACACATCTCTTCCAAATAGATAACATGTTTAACATGAACATGTCATACAGTTGTATCATGTCAATACTACAAAACTAGTATCAAGAGTAAACTACGACAAAAGCAAGAGACACAATAACCCAGAAACACAATCAACACCTTTGTAAAGAACTTCTTAAGCGCTTAAGATTTCACAATCCGCCAACCAATGATGAACTCATGTAATTGCCACTAACTCCCACTGCATTGTGGTACCGATTCGTACATGGAATCATGACAAACATTTTCTAGTAGGAAATCAATTTAGCCAGTAATCATCTGATGACCAACTAGCCAAAGAAGTACTATAGGCGTCTTCATCACTTTGAGAAGATTCAGAACTAGAAGAGTCATCCCTCTTCTTCTTCTTCTTCTTCTTCTTCTTCTTCTTCTTCTTCTCCTTTTAGTCTTTCCAGACATGACCCATCTTCCCATAGTTCTAGCACTTCACTTTGGACTTATTTCTAGAAGACTTATACCTAGTCTTCTTGTCCTCACATTTGTATCCATCATTTGATTTTCCTTGAACAGAGAGAGCCTCTTTGGCTAATTGAGAAGTCTTCCTCTGCATCTCCTCTAACAAGAGTGCAACAACTACCTCATCCATTTTTAATTGGGTAGTAGTAATTTCAATAGCCATCACCAAGTGGTCCCACGAATCAGGTAAGGAACACAACAAGAGCATACAACATTCTTCCTCACCAATGGTTATACCAATAGATGTCAACTGTGTGATAACCATATTGAATGCATTCAGATGATCTGTAACAAATGTGTTGGCAAGTTGACTCCCAGGGTGTATATGACTTACTTTGTGTTGTCATTATGGAAACAAAGTCATATGAAAGTTTGACAACAAACTATGAAGTGAAAATTGACTAAGTATAGAAGTTAGGATAGAAAAGTGATTTGCAGTGGATCAGTGCACTAGCGCACATGCATACGATCACATCAGGATATGCACATTCAGACTTAAGTTCTATGGTATGTTTTTGTTCTTTCCCTAAACATGCATGGTCAAATATGTCAGTACGAATAAGTTACAGCAAAAAAAATGATACTAGCAGTTTAGAAAATAGAGTATGAAGCCAACTTTAGTTTTTGGATCAACGTATAATATTTTATTATGTAAAGGCCAAGCGCCTATTATAATATGTTTTTAATCATGTCTTAATTACTATTGTAAACACGCTTAATCCAATTTGTTTGAAAGCATTGTGAATATTATTTTTGGGCCGACTAAGGTCTTGTTTATGGTTGCGTCTATTCACCCATGAACACACACACACACACACACACACACACACACACACACACACACACACACACACATATATATCACATGCAAAGTTATATTAGAAAGTGTCATCAAATATGTAGAGTAGAGATATAAAAGAACAGTATAAGATGTCAGAATGAGATAAATATCTTTAAGAGTATAAGTGCATCAGTGCATAACTGGAACTGATCAGACAATTGTGTTACATACAACAATTCGCTTTTGGATATAGTGTATATCTATTATCAAGGAGGTTGTAGCCTTCATCCCACTGAGCAGTGAGATTCTTGGAGAGTGAGTCATCACCCCTAATAGGGTTATTTGTAAAAGACTCCTAATAGGGTCAGACCCTTAACTAGGTCACTGTACTTGCGTTGTGAAGACTATTCGTAATAGGGCAAAGAAACTTTAACAAGTTCATTATACTAGTGCAATATTTGTGGGTACTAATTCCCACCGGGGTTTTCCTTTGATCAAGGTTTCCACGTAATCATTGTGTGATATTTCTATGAATCATTCCATTCAAGGTTGCTCAAGAATGAGGCCTCAAATATCGACTCATAGCTCTCTAGTCATGAAGTGCAAAGGTGTGTGATGAAGGCCCTTAGATTGACCTAGTTGTGCCCATGCAAGTACACCATGAAATGAGAGATTAAAAGCATGAAAATGACATCTACTCTATATGATCGCAATGCATGAAAGAAATTAATCTAAATGATAACAATGCATGATTAATCTATGAAAGAAAATATGCAAATCTAATCTATGAAAATAAAAATAAATCTAATCTACATGAATAACCATGGATGCAAGAAGAAGAAGACAAGAAGAGAGAAGTTGCAATATCCAAGCTCAAGTGCTCAAATCCTCCTCCAAAATTGCTCTCCAAACCTGCAGCATAACAATACTATGAAAAAGATGTATATTAAATGAGAAGGAGAGGTCTCCTTTTTAAAGGAAAGTGAATGGTTGAGATTTAGAGGCAAAAATCAAAGGCTATGATTAAGAGGCAAAAATCCCACCACTTAGGAGGATTGGAAGAAAAAGGTCTTTTATTTCATTTTCATTTAATTTATTTCATTTTTCATCAAATAAAGTGCTTTAAGTGGGGATTTTTATTTATTTAATTAAAAGAGGGGTTTTCTTTATAATTAAATAAATTGGAAGAACTTTATTTAATTAAATGGGGGAAATTGAATTTAATTAA
>MU226013.1:2001933-2013594 GCA_018584345.1 Thuja plicata | reverse complement strand
GGAGATTAAATCTTTTAATTAAATAAGATAAATTTTATTTAATTAAAAAGAAAATTAAATCTTTTAATTAGATAAAAAAGATCAAACCTTAGGAAATATTGAAATAATTGAATTAATTACAATTTGACCAAGGAAATTGATTTGAATTGAAAATATTTCAAACCATTGATTTAGGAATTTGATAAAATGATAAAATAATAAAATGGGGCCCAAAGTCTAGGCGACTATTTTAGGGTGCATACATTTGCCGCTCTTTGACTAATGTGTGGTCAATTCGGGAACACATGTAGTCAAAGAATGCAGTTGAAGTGTGAGGTCGACTTGGGATCATAAAACAACCTAGATGTGTAATCGATTTGGGAACACATCAGGACAAAAATAAGCCCAATTGAAAAAGACAAAGTCAACACTGACATAAGTAATTAACATGTAAGAGATAAGAATCTCAAGCAAGACTGATATAATTGATAAAGCTGAATCAAGGATTGAAGTTTGATACGTACTACCCCCTCGTGATCGAAATTGAAATGAGATAGAGGAAAAACAACAAATTGATAAATTTGATCAAATCAAACTAAAGATAAGGTTCTTGATGTAAGATGAAAGATATAAAGATCACAGAACCAAAGCATGAAAGATTATTCCTTAAGGTTGAATTAGAAGAAAAGAAGTCGGGTGAAAGTGAATGGAAGATAAAAGTTTGAAAGAGGTGGAAAGAAATGGAGAGAAGAAAGAGAATTTTCCTTAAGAAAGAGAATGCCCCAAAATTAATCAATTGTTTAAGATAGAAAATTTTGATTGAGATCATGAAAGAAGATAAGGAAATGAAGATCATAACATGATCACAGTTGATTAAAAGTCCACAAGAAAGATGAAGGAAACCCTCTCAAACTCATAATGCAGCCTAAAAATGCAAACTACATGAGGTCTAACAATGCAAGCTACATGAAAATGCAAAGGTGTACTTGCAATAGAGCAACAAAAATAGGATCTTATGTTCATCATTCATAAGAGAATGTAAAGGAACTTATTTTCATCATTGGGTCATTATCAACGGACATCAGAAAATCACACAATCATCACTAGTCACAAGTGCAACTATGAAGATATGAATGTGATTTTTATCAGATTGGAATGTGGAAAGATTCTAACATAAGCATCAAAGACATACATGTCAAGATGACTGTGATGTTAGCTTACCCAATTTAATGTAGCAAAACCATGCTTGCATCAAGGCATAGAGGCCAGGATGACCAGCAGAATGGTTGTGCAAAAATAGTGATGCATAAAGCTAGAAGCAAATAAAAACATGCCCCATGCCCCAAGTCCTCTAGCTATCTATCACAGAGAGACTTATTAGACAAGGTCACTCAACAAAAATCAATAACAATCACCACACAAAGAAAATATCATGACATAACTCAAGCATTAAGTGTTGTGTTTAAAAATTTTAACTGTGTTAACTGATACTGAGTTCCGAGGATAAGGATTGAATGCTCACAAGCAGGTAAAACCACATGAAAAAATTGGGTAAGACCAAACTAATAAGTGTTGAAAAACACTCGATGTCAAGGGTTGTATTGAAAAATACAGTTGGGCTGGTGTTAAAAAACACCATTTGTGAGGTGTCCCAAAGACTAACGCATCCAAGAGACCAAAGCTAACTCAGTTATGCCCCCCAAACAAGCACAAAGACCAATTCCAGACCAAGGCAACAAGGACAAGGCATGATGGAGAGAGGCTAAGTGTCGAGGACACACGCTAAGAAATAGGGGTGCAAAGGTCTCAAGTAGCACCCATTTCCAGGTTTTCACCACTTGGATTTTATTACAATTTTTTCTCTTTTCATTTTTTTTTCAAGACTTTTTATAATTTTTTTTGAGTTTTTGCTACCAAGACGCCTTTTTCCAGGTTTTCACCACTTGAATTTTATTACAATTTTTTCTCTTTTCATTTTTTTTTCAGGACTTTTTATAATTTTTTTTAAATTTTTACTATCAAGGCGTCTATTTCCAGGTTTTCACCAAGGCACTTTTTCCATTTTTTTTTTTTGAATTTTTGAAGTTTTTTGATTTTTTTGTATTTTTGAAATATATAATTTTTTTGAAGATACATCAAAGTGCCTATTGCTAGGTTTTCACTAAAATGATCATTTTTTTAGGACATTTTACGATTTTTAGAATTTTTGACAATATATCATTTTATTTTTATTTTTTCAGAATCAATAATTATGTTCAAAGGATGCCCCCAGATAGAATGGTCATCATGGATAGAAATTCTTTAGGTGAAAAACATTAATAGGATCAGGGAGCTATGCTCCCTCCTCTGTAGACAGTAAATAAGCACCTGACTCAAAGCTGCTGTGATAATGTAAGGTCCAAGCCAATTAGGTTCAAATTTGCCCTTTTGATTTCTATGTTATTGATTCTTAGGAATTTCACGTAGGATAAGATCTCCCACTTGGAATTCTCTAGGGTGAACCTTTTTGTTAAAGGCTTTGGACATACGCTTTTGATAAACCCTCATATGGTCAAATGATGCTTGACATTTTTCATCTAGAAGTTCTAACTCTTGAAGTCTCATGGTACGGTAGTCTTCATCTGTAACTAGACCATGGAGAGAAACTCAAAGTGAAGGAATCTCAATGTCTAAAGGTAACACTGCTTCAGCACCATATGCAAGGGAAAAAGGAGTAGCCATAGTAGGAGTATGAATACTCATTCTATAGGCCCACAAAGCCAAATTTATCTATAAATGCCAATCTCTACCATTCTTATAGACTGTTCTATGAAAATTTTTAAGAATGGTCTTGTTTGATGCCTCTGCTTGACCATTTTCTTGTAGGAAGTAAATGGAGGACCAATGTTGTTTAATCTTGAATTTTTTGCAGAGTTGATTAAGGTCCTTATTTTTGAACTGGCCTCCATTGTCAGTAATAATCTCGAAAGGAACTCCATATCGATAGATGATATGGTTCAGAATGAATAGAGAGACTGTCTTTCCTGAGGAAACAGAAAGTGGGACAACTTCTATCCATTTAGTGAAATAATCAGTAGCAGTGATGATAAATTTCTATCCACCTGATGAGTTGGGGTGAATTTTCCCAACAAGGTCAAAGGCCCAACACTAAAATGGGCAATGAGATATAGAAGAAATAAGCTCCCTTCTTGGAGCATGTATCAGGTTACCATGTTTTTGACACTTTTCAGATGACTTTGCAAAAGCTACTGCATCGTGGGCCAATAGTATCCCACCCTAAGCAACCTTTGGGCCATGGTCAGACCATTGGAATGTCCCCCACAGAATCCCTTGTGAATGTCAACTAACACTTGGTAAGATTCTTCCTTTTCTAAGCATCTAAGAAGTGTTCCATCTAGACCCCTCCTCTACAAATCACCAGTGATAAGGGAATGGCGATAGGCATTTCAGGTAAGGTTTTGACATTCATAATGGTTAAAGGTTTTAGGTATAATACCATCACGAATATATGAGTAAATGGCACCATAACGGGATGAGTCATGACCAACAAGGGTAAAAATGACATGGCATTCTTTGGAATCAAAGATAGGGTGATGTAGCTCTTCCACCATGTATTCAAATATGGATTCATGTTGATCTAGCTGAAGGAGTGAAGCAAGTGTAGCCATAGCATTAGCTACTTTATTTTCTGCTCTAGGGATTTGTTGAAATGTGACAAATGTGAGGTATCTCTTTAAGGAATCAACCATTTTATTGTAAGGTACCATTTTCTGATGTTTTGTTTGGTATTCATCATTAACTTGGTTGATTGTCAGCTGTGAATCCCCATAGATGTGTAACTTTGTGATTCTCCATTCTATAGCCATCTTAAGTCCATTTGTTAAAGCTTCATACTCAACAATTTTCTTTGTACATGGGAATAATAATTTGTAAGACTTAGGGATTATGTACCAATGAGGAGAAACAAACAACACACCAGCTCCTAAACCATTTTGCATAAAAGATCCATCAAAGAACATCTTCCATTTTCTTTCAATCATGTACATGAGGTGCTCATCTGGAAAGTCAACTTGAATAGGTGCATCATCTTGTAATGGGAAATCAGCCAATTGATCTACTATGGCTTGTCCTTTGATTTCTTTACGTTCAATATACTCTATATCAAACTCTGAAAGTATCATCATCCATTTAGCAAGTCTACCCATGAGGGCAGCCTTACTTAGCAAGTATTTGAGTGGATCTACTTTTTCTATGAGGTGTATAGTGTGCACAAGCATGTAATGTCGCAAATTTTGGGAGGCAAACACAATAGCAAGACAAGATCTCTCAATGCTAGTGTAATTGAAGTCATATGCAACAAGAGTACGAATAATGTAGTATATTTCTCTTTCTTTCCCATGTTCATCAAGTTGAGCTAGTAATTCCCCCAACGAAGATTTTGTTGCTAAAATGTATAAAATAAGTGGTTTCCCTGGGATAGGAGGCATTAAAATAGGAGGATTTGCCAAGTACTTCTTGATTTGATCTATGCTCTTTTGACAATCCTCATTCCAAACACATTTGACTCCCTTATGTAAGTTCTTATTGAAAGGTTGAGATCTATCTACCAATTGTGAAATAAATCTCCTTATAGATTGAAGACATCCTTGCAGACTCCTCATTTGACTAATGTTTTTAGGAGGTGGCATATCAATGATCGCTTGGACTTTTTCAGGGTCAACCTCTATTCCTTTTTCTAAAATGATGAATCCAAGTAGTTTCCCAGAGGTGACTCCAAATGCACACTTTTTAGGATTTAGCCTTAGTTGAAATTGTTTCATGCGATCTAGAATTACTTCCAAATCATCTAAGTGTGTATTTCTTTGTTTAGACTTGGCCAAGGTGTCATCCACATAATATTTTATATTCTTATACATCATGTCATGAAAAATAGTTGTCATAGCTCTTTGATAGGTAGCTCCTACATTTTTTAATCCAAAAGGCATAACATTCCAACAATAGGTACCCCATGCACAAGTGAATGTAGTCTTTTCTTGATCTTCAGGAGCTATTTTAATTTGATTATACCCAGAAAAACCATCCATCAAACAATAAATCTAATAAGCCGCCATCATATCCACTATCATGTCTATGTTGGGGAGTGGAAATTCATCCTTTGGGTATGCTCTATTGAGATCTCTAAAATCTGTGCAAACTCGAATGGATTTGTCATGTTTAGAAAATGGTACAATGTTTGATATCCATTCAGCATAGGCACTAGCTCTTATAAATTTTGCACCAAGGAGTTTTTCTAATTCATCTTTGACTAGGAGAGCTATGTGAGGATGCATCTTTCTCAATTTCTGTTTAACTGGCTTAACATTTGGATCTATGGACAAGTGATGCATAATAAGATTAATGTCCAACCCTGGCATATCTGAATAAGTCCATGCAAAATTGATCTTCTTTTGTTGTAAGAACTTAGTGTAAGCTTCTTTTTCTTTTGACGAAAAGGACTCAGCCAAGTGTATTATTTGTGAAGCCTCATTTGTACCCAAATTAACTGCTTGTGTTGGCTCAATAAGCACTGAAGATTGATCTTGAAAATAGTTGGGGAGACGATCAAGTACCTCATCCTTAGGCACCTCAGAGAGGTTTTTACCTTCAGATACATCATTTATTTTTACTTTTTTTGGTTCTGACCCCGCCACATAGTGGTTTTCACTATCAGAACACCTATTATTTTTATTTTATTTTCTTTTTATCTTGTGACTAAGGTACTTGATGTGTGGCTCTGTCATACTGGTAGTCAGTTTGCTGGTGGAAGAGACTATGGGTTTAATGGCATTTAGGTAACAAGCTATCTCATAATCATTTTGGAATGTTAAAAGCTCAGGTTCTTTATAGCGTTGGGACCAATCAATAAGGTTAGGATGAACAAGAGATATTATAAATATGAATATGTTATCACTGGTGACTGAAGAGTCAGAGTTTGTCAAGTATCCCTCTAAGATACCCAAATTAGGATTCATCCTAACAAGTGAAGAATCATCCACTAAGGCTACATGTGGGTTTAAAACCTCTAATCCTACATGTGACTCGTTGGCTACCTCAAGTTGAGAACTATAAATGTGAACAACATAAACATCTCTATCAACTGTGGAGGGCTATGAAAAAGAGTCCCATTCATACTCATTAGAACTTGTATCTAAACTGTGACTAGGATGCTTACACCATGAAGGTTTGGGACATCGTGATGTAGAAGGTCTAGTTTCATCAAAATTAGCACTTTCTCTTTTCATTAAATGAACAAGATTTTTCATTGACGTTCTCTCTAAGGATCTTCTATATCTTATTCTTGTTCTAAAGCTGCAACTGACGTATGGGTTACTGAAATATCTGAATCTCCCCAAAGGAGAGTAGTGGAAGGGACCCAATCTTCAAACATATCTTGTTGATTTGTCAAATTAGGTACATACTTTGGTTCATCGTCACTATCCAACTTTTTAAAGAGAGGATTAGTATGCTTGTTGTAATTCTCAAATCCTAGGCCAACTAGCTTCTTAGATTTGCGTCCAAATTTAGCATGATGAAGAGGTTCAGACCTAGAATCCAAATTGTGATTAAGAGGGTCGTAACCAAGATAGCCCATCTTCTTGACAAAAGTATATACTCTTCCATAAGATTTTGGAGAAGGAGAGAATTTCTCATTATGCTTATACTTTGCTTCTCTATAGATCCAGTCTCTAACAAATGTTTCCTCTTTCTCATTTTGAATAGGCACTGATGATTCTACAAATTTTCCAGATAATTTCATAGTTGAAGAGGAAGGCTTCATCTCTTTTGAAGGTTTTCCATAAGACTGAGGTGAAACTGGTAATTTTGTGAGGGGGTTGAGTTGATATCCCCCCATACCAAGGTCTACTAACTTAAAATTATCTCTGCATTCAGCTAAGGTAGCATCAACATCTTCTACTTCTCTATTAAGGGGAACATGAGTCCCTGCTAAAACTGAATTAACAGATAAAGTGTTATCCCTAGGTATACAAATCTCTATTCCATTGTAGGGGAACTTAACACATTGATGGTAGGTAGATGGCACTTCTTTCATGTCATGAATCCATGGTCTACCAAGTAAGATATTATACGCAAGGGGTCTAGCATCAACTATTTGAAATACAATGTCCTTTTCAACAGTGCCAATCCTAACAGAAAGGACGGCCAATCCCTTGGAAATTCTTTCTACCTCATCATAGGCTTTGATAGTAATTCTTTTTTTGGTATCTATAACTTCTTTAGAATAGCCCAATTCTTTCAAAAGACAAAAAGAACAAATATTAAGCCCAACACCCCCATCTATAAACATGCACCTAACACGGGTTCTATGGATCATGACCTAAATATGAAGGGAAAGATTGTGTGGATGACTCAAAGCTTTATCATCATCTTTAAAAAATGAAAGAAATTAAGGTGTAGCAATGTGATTAACCATATTCTGGAATTGATCAATATCTAAGTTGTTGGGGACATTCTCCATGCTCAAAGTATCCTCAAGGATTTGTTTATTTCTTGGAGACAACTCTAAGAGCGCAAAGATCAAAATCTGAGTGGGGGTTCTTTGTAACTGATCAACAAGGTTGTAGTTCAATTCAGGATTAACAATTGGCTTCAAGGTAACAGACTTGGACACCACTTGCTTAGGTTTACTAGATTGATTTGAATTGGGTCCTATAATGACAACAGGACCTTGACTTTGGGTAACAACATTAAGGGCTTGAAATGAACTTCTAGAGTTGGGACCACTTAGCACCACAATAGTTTCTCTATCAAAAATGGGAGGAGAGTCTTCATATATATCATAGCCATAAGGATTTCTTCCACTCATCATGTTAACATTTTCTCCAACAACTTCAAGCATATTGATAACATTTTCTGCATCTGTGTAAGTATAATTGACTGCAGCTTTTCCATTCTTAGATTTAGAGGTCTCCCCCTATTCATATTTAGGCAAAGGTTCCTTGAATGCTTTGTGATTAGAATTGGTGTTCAATCCATCTACTGTAAGTTTTCCACTCTCAATGAGATCTTGAACGATATGCCCGAGTCTCCTGCAATTTTCAACATCACGTCTAATACCATTATAAAATATGCAAAAGGCTTCCTCCTTCCACCACCAAGGTTTAACCATAGGTATATGAAAATGTACTACATTTAGAGGATGTGTTAGATTGCTAGCAATAAGTTTCTTTAAAATTTCCTCATATGTCTCACCAAGTTTTTCAAATTGACGTCTTTCACTCTTAGGCTTACCTTGGTAACTTGGCTTACTTTCTTGTTGATTAGATGTATTAAGCTTCATAGCTTGAACATTACTAGATAAATGAAGCATAGCTTGATCTTTAGGCTGGGAGGAATCCACAACTCCATCATTAACCACTTGTTTTTTCTTATTCCAATATTGGTTCTTACCTTTATCCTTGTTAGAGTTTTTGGTGTTTTGACCATTGTTGTTGTTATTTCCATGTTTAGTCAAAATTCCCTGTTCTCTTAAAACATCCTCAATTCTACATGCAGTTTAAACCATGGTGTCAAATGAATCAAAAACCACCTTCTTAAATTCATACCACAATTCAGGAATCAAGTTACTAACAAGAATGTCAATCTTTTTATTATCAAGAATAGTTATAGAATAGAAAGAGCATTTTCGTCTCCACCTTTACAAGAAAGTAACAAAGGATTCTCCTTGATTTTTCTTTAAGCTACATAAGTGCAACAAAGTGATAGATCTTGAAACATTGTATGCAAAGTGTTGAAAAAATCTATGAACAAGCTCTTTGAAAGTCTTAACAGGAGGAGTTATCTTAGTAAACCATTCCATTGCTTGTCCGTTAAGGCTTCATGGGAACAACCTCATGAGATAATATTTATCTTGATGGAATTCAAAACTTGTGGTATAAAACTGGCATACATGATCATGTAGATTTCCACTTCCATCATATTTGTCATATTGAGGAATTTCAACCTTTCTAGGAAATTCTTTGATGTCAACACTCTTATCAAAAGGATTAGGACAAATCTAGTCCAATGATAAAGAATTCTTAGGTGTGGACATTTGGGCTACTTGTCTTTTCAATTCATCCATTTGTTCCTCTTGGGATGGACCTTTCCTCTTGATATTTCTATTCACATCAAAATTGTAAGGGAGCCTACCACCATTGTTGATTAGAATCTCTAGGAACTTATCTTGGTTTTGCTCCAAATATTTCTCCACATACTGTTGAAAGAATGGCTCTTTTTTCATTTGCATAAAGTCTTGGGAGGTGTGATCAAAGCTTGATTTATCATCCCTATATTGTGAACCATAATGAGCACATTGTGAAGGTGGCCTTGAGTTCCTAGGAGGAGTGTGTCTCCTATAATGATCATGTCTTGAAACTCTTCTTCCTCTAGGACTAGGAGATTGTGATGGTGATCTTGAATTTCTCCTACTTCATAGAGTCCTAGGAGGAGTGGATGGAGGAGAATTGTTTCCACCACTAACATGCATATTATTGAATCGAGTTGTTGAGCCAAGAGCCTATCTCTCTCTTCTTGGAAGGCTTTTCTTTCCATTTCTATCAAACTTTGTTTCTCCATCTCTAGACGTCTAATTTGTTCTTCCTTATGAGCTTGCTCATCTTGGAATGCTTTCTTTTCATTCTCAATCCTCTTGAGTCTGCCACTCATGTAATTGGTAGGTGAGCTTGGTCTTGAATTTTAAAACAAGTTGTTTGTATAAATAGTATTGACATGAGCATCATAAGGTTCTCCATCTTGGCTTTCATATTGTGATTGACTATCTTGATAAGCATGTTTCTTACCTCTCTCTCTCTCAGCCCTTTGGTGTGCATCTAGATATCTTGTTGAAATAAGGGGTGAGGCAGGTCTACTACCATGAGAGGAATCACTGAATGAAATAACATGTCCACTCTTTGAAAACATATCCACATAATGTTTATCCCTAGCTTCCCTCTCATTCTGAGTCATTGTGTGACTCATGTCCATAGAAGAATGAGAAGATACTAAGGGGATACCCAACTCACTAAGATGACTCTTGGAATCAAAACACACTTCCAAAATATTCCTAGGTGATTGATCAAATATGGGTTATTTTCCCTTATGTCTTGGGCGAGTTTGAACTAGGGGTAATTGGTTAAAAACCACTTGAGGTCATTTTCCTTGATTTACTTGATATCTTGTTGTAACTGGCATGAAAGAAAAGGTAATAGCTAAAAGGATTATCCTAAGAGACGTTGGTACCAAACTAGGATAGAAAAGGCATTAAATTGTCCAAAAAGAGGTGATAAGATAGAAAATTGCAAATAGGGATAAGCCAACACTGCCACAGAGGTGTCCAATAAATTTGGGTGAATACCCTAGCACATATGGATCAGGAGGACGGTCTTACCCAAATTATTTTAATTGAAATTGAATTTGTATGAAAGTGAAATGGACAAGAGACTACCAAAACTCTCCAAGTGTGTTATCAAAGAAACTAAAGGTTTATCATTTCAACAAGGATGATTTCTAGCTCACCAAGCGCCAAGCAAGTTCATTTGTGGAACCAAAGATTGCTAATTCAAGAGGTCAAAATGCAACAATCCTAAGTAAAAACAAGCTTCCAACAGTGAGGTAAGTAGTCCAACCTGACTCGGATCAACCTAGAAAACTAGAAATTATAGGACAACAAGATAAATGGGCTCAAAAAGAATGGCAGACAGTTTACTGATAGGAAGTTTCACATGAGGAAATGTTGTCTCACATGAGGAAATGCTGCATCATATGACAGAATGCACAGAATGGTGCGAGAAAACTCAGACTGGTGAAATAAGAAACAGTAACTGGTAGCAAGGTTCGCACGAGGATTTACAATGGCCGCGTGAAGAAACACAACGAACGACATGAGAAAACAATTTTCTCGCATGAGAGAAGGCAACAAAACTCAGATTTCATGTGATTTAAATAACAAACTAGGTACATTAATAGATTCTATCATGAATCAAGCACGCAAGATAGAAAACAGGGAGTTCAAGCAATTGTGTGCTATAATTGTGTCACACTTCTATGAATCCTTACATTCAAGAACACTGAAGAATGAAGTCTCAAAAATCGATCCATAGCTCCCTAGACATGGAGTGCAAGGGTTTTTAGAATGCTCTCAGCTAGAGCTATTAAGCCTATAACCTTGCTAATAAACCATGCAATGGGAGATTCAATGAAGACAAGAGCAAGAATGCCAATATCCTCAAGAATCAATAATGAAATGCAATGCAAGCTAGATTAAGATGAATATGCAAGCTAAGCTATGAAAATGAAAGAACAAGTATTAAAAAGCCTCCTAGTTAAGCTAGATGAATTAATCTAAAGCATAAAAGAAAATGAAGCTAAAAATGCCATGATAATGCAATAAATGAAACTATGATAACATGTAGATGCAAAAGCCAATAATGCTCCAAATCTTGAAAAAGCTCCAAAGTGACCTAGAAAACCTACAGCATAACATTAGCATCAAAACCTAAGATATGAAAATGAAGGATAGAGCTCTCCTTTTATAAGAAATGAGATGAAATGGACTATTGAGATTAAGAGGCAAAAGTCTTAATCAAGGGTGGAGAAAAATGGAAGCTTGATCCTTGTGCACAAATATCCTCCAATAGGAAAATA
>MU226013.1:1943112-1960530 GCA_018584345.1 Thuja plicata | reverse complement strand
TCAACTAGGTTATCCCTCCTATAAATAAAAGGAAGAAGGATGAGAATCCTTGTATCACTGGTTATTGTTATGTTAATAACTATGATTTGTATGGTAATATCTTGTTTGTGGTTATGCTTGATCATCAGTAAGATAATTCATAAGTTGGTCTAATAAAGGTACATAGCTAACCAGTGTCCACATCAACAAATATTGTGTTAACAACCATCTTGAAAGGTAAAACCTGCCTGAGTATTTGTGGAGATAAAAAATGAAGAAGGACCTTATCCAGTCCTTAAAAATTAGGATTTTCTTGTCTCTGAATCAGGAGTAGAAGGTACAAGGTTCACATAGACATTTCAAGCATTGTGGTTCATACAAGAAAAATCCCTAACAAGATGCATCCTCAGTGGACACACCTTCTACTTCTGTATAGTTGACCCTCATGGTCTTAGGGTGAGCTATTCTAGCTTTGAACTACTATGTGGCTGGTATACTCACCTCTGAGTATGCACCTATGAATTCATGTATGTTATTACAAATTAAGGTTGTATGCATGCACACATTGCCTTTACTTCGTTTAGATTAAATTTTGAAACTCTCAATGGAAACTATGTATGGTAGCAAGAATTAAATGTAGTAAGCTTTATATAAGTTGGTAAACAATCATTTATCCTCATTGTTTACATCAGAGATCATAAAATTTGTAGAGCATAGGAGCACTAAGCATCAAAGTATTCAAGGTATTGATTTGATCAGTTTGTGAATAGATTGCTAGTCAAAACAGAACCCTAGCAGTCGTGTCATTTTGAATTGCAATGAAACCCTATTTAGTTGATCAACAAGTGACTATGGAAACCCCTATAGTCTTTGAAATTACTGAAAAGAAGAGATTTTTCTTTAAGAAGTGTAATTTCTAAATTTGGCTCATAATGGATTTCTTAAGTGAGATTTGCATGATGAAAATAAGAAAGAGATCCTAAGTCCAATTTATAGTTTCTTACACTTAATTATTATGATCAAAAGGATGGAAAGAAATATGTAGAGAATAGTGGGATAAAATACTTATCTCATAATATAGCATATCTAGAAAAACTCATTTTTTGAAGCCTATATTGAGTTTCTAGAAAAACTGACAGTTGATCCCAAACCAGAATGCAAAGATGAATAAAACCCAAAAATCTTTTTCCATTCTGACGTCATCTTATGAAAAATGTCAACCTTGACCCACAAATGTCAACCCTAAACCAATAAAATTGACCTTGAATTGCACAGTGTCGACAGATAATCTATTCACGGATCTCGATAGTTCGCTGAAAAGGGTATCCAAATCTGGTCTCAAATTTGTTGTCATGTACCTGCAACTCCCAAAAATAGCACCCGCAAATATCTAAAAAGAGGGATTTTGGGGTGGCTATATAGGGTTTTGCCTTAGTCAAACCCCTACTTTGGTCATCTCCACCTCCATGAATAGCCAAATATAGGATGTATAGTGTGTGTGTATTGCTCTTTTGAAAAGAGTCTTTAAACATGCAATATAGAGATCTAATCTTCTAAATTAACAATCCTAACATACATGGAAATGAGAAAGAAATGCCTAGATTTGAATATGAAAAAGAAAGCATACCAAGCCCCCAAGGCTAAATTATTCCTATCAACTCATAGTCCATAATTTCTACCCCATGATAATGTCCTTTGAAATGCTTGAATGTTGAAAATAGTGGTTCCAAAGAGAGAGCCTTCTTGCTTCAATGAAGATCCACCATAGCTTGTCCTCAAAATGCTTGATTGAAGATGATGATATGTCCTCCTAGCTTGTCCTTATATATCATCCTCTTTCTTGTTTGTGTCATCATTTCATCATGTCATCTCCCAATTTTGTTTCATGATCAAATGAAGGCAAAAGAGAGTGTTTATATAGAGATCTCAACATAGGTCTCCTAGGGCGATGCAAGGGATCCTAATTCAAGTTCTACCTCAAATTATGGTCCAATAACAATCACCAACCAAGGATTGAATGTATTAATTCAAATATCAGAGAAAACACTTCCGCATCCAAACCCGGGGACCTATTTTAAGTTTTGGACCCCGATAAACTCTAGATTTGAAAGCGGGGACCAGCACCCGACAGAGGTCTATGTCGACCTCGCCCTTGACCTAGGTCAAGGTTGACCTCAACCCTAACCTAGGTTAGGGTTGACCTCTACCTTGACCTAGGTTAGGTTTAACCTCGACCCTGACCTAAGGTTTCAGGCAGGTCACCAAAAAGTTGTTGGGAGGTTCCCAAGTCAACCAGGGACCTAGGGAGGTGGTGGAATGTGCCAGAATATTAGGAAGGCCTAAGGAGAGAGTAGGATGAGGCCTAAGAGGACCAATACATAGGTCCTACCTCTAGGGAAGATTCATAGAGAGGGAAATCTAGGAGGATCCATTAGATCCTAACCCTAATTTCACCTACACATGTATAATCAAGCACAAATGCAATCCTAATATGCAAACATACTAAATGAGGGTGCTAAACCTATCAAAATGGAAGTGCTTCCATTTTAAGACAATAAATTTATCCCCCACTTTAGCTTAGATATGATGCTATGTGAATATGCAAGCTAATGTAAGAAAAGATCATAAAGTATAAGAAGGTTATAGCCAAGTCCTCAATGCAAAGATCTACAAGATATCATTAGTATCTACAACCTGCAGTACACGAGGTTAATGAAAATCCAAAGAGCACCTAGTTCTTACTATTATGATCTTGAGAAGTATATATATCCCCTTAATCCCCCTCTGATATGACTTACTAATTCATGGAAGGTGAAACAGGGTGATAAGGTGATTTCTATACACTGAATATGTAATTTGTTGAAAAAGTCCTTTCCTAAACTAGTGAGAAGGGTCCTAAACCTTCCTAAACTGATTTAAGAGGTTATTTATCTAAATCAAAATTCCAACACCTCTGACAACACTGAAAATGAAGCTACCAAACACAATTTATGATGAAAAGAATAGATGTCTATCTAAATGCATATAAAGGGAAAATTTGAATTTAACCTAAATATTTTTAAATGAAACCCTAGTAAAACCCTAATTTACTGCCTATAAATAAGAGAATGGGACACTCACCACCTCATTCTTACCATTTTCAGAGTTTGGGGAAGGAGATAGGATTTCAAAGAGAGAGGAATTCTGAGTGAGCCGCATGGAGGTTCTGAGGGAACGCCTGGCCAGCAGACAACCACTGCCCGAGGTAATTTCCTATTTTTAGTGCTTGTGATTGAAAATTTCATGTTTTTACAGGGAAGGTCAACCCTGACCCAATAAGGTCAACCCTAACCTAGTAAGGTTGACCCTGACCCATTAAGGTTGACCCTGACTGGGAAGGTTCTGTCCATTTTGGGGGCAGGTCGACCCTGACCCATAAAGGTCAACCCTGACCCAAAAAAGTTGACCTTGACCCAATAAGGTTGAACTTGACCCAAAAAAGTTGACCTTGACTAGGTCAGGTAGGTATAGAAGATGTTTCATGCAAAAGTACTGATATGATTCATGTTTGTTCTTGCAGGATCCAATCCATCTTCGAGAGCATCCCTTCAAAGGGTTACTACTATCTGTCAGAGGGAGTGTCTCCGAGCTATAGCGAGATGAGATATAGTTATTGAAAGATGTGGGATTGTACTAGGTACTAGTCCTACCATAGCTTAGATTCCATTAGTCCATGATATCAGCCATGATAGAGAGATGGGATGAGGATACTTTTTCCTTCCATCTTCCATCAGGAGAGATCATGATCACTCTGAAGGATGTGTATAGGATCCTACAACTTCTAGTCCAAGGCGAGCCTATCAAACTGAGAGTACCATGGGGTACCCCTAAGGTTTTTATAGATATGGAGTATTTTTTGGGATGGGTACCATAGATGAGGACCCGATCAGATCAGATATCTTTGGAAGCCATACTAGCAGGTCTAACACCTTTGGTATAGAGAGTGATGTTATGTATACTTGATTTGGTTGTAGTTCCCAACATAAAGGGTACATTATTTTTAGCACCATTCACCCATCTCATACGTAGGATGGAGAGTGATAGGGTCACTATATCATGGGGCCGCAGTATGTTGGCTCATCTTTATCACGAGTTGAGTCAGTTAGTGAGATACCAATGGGAGAGTCCGACATGTGCACCTTGCTATAGGTTTGGATGTTTGAGCATTACACATGTATACAACTATAGGGTACTCCTATGATGATAGATGAGAGCACACTAAGAGCCTTTGCATATCTGCTAGCATATGTCTGGCAGCACGGAGATATCCTCTTTTGGAGGGTATGCTTTGACCGTATACTAGGTATAGTTGTGATATGGAGACCTTATTGTCAGATGATAGAGTGGCTAGATACCTGACATTAGTTGAGACACTCACAGTAGGGTAAGCTGCTAGAAGGTCCTACCAATCATGTCATGATGTCGTGTTACTATGATAGGGTGATGAGATAGTTTGGTTTGATGCAGGCAGTCCCCCGGATAGTACCTTGATATGCTTATCCAATGAGATACTATCAGAGACCCGGTGCCATACATCGACCAATAGTAGCTGATATTGTTGATAGTGAGAAAGATGAGACCAAGGATATAGAGGTAGCTACTAAGATATCCTATGCTAGTGTTATCAGAGAGTATATTAGATACGAGAGTTTACAGGGGACCCATCCTATCTTCCCTGATGACTACCCCATAGGTGATCCAGGTCCTTCAGAGAGGAACCACTGAGGAGATGACATACCAGTAGGAGAGGAGGAGGATCAGAGAGATGAGGAGGAGCCTCCTTTTGAAGGAGATCCTATGGAGGAGGAGAGAGCAGAGGAGATGCCCCCAGGCTATAGTACAGGGACTGGTGATGAGGCAGTCTATGTTGCTCCCTTGAGATCACAGTGACCTCCTCGAGTGCACACAGAGACACCACCACCGAGGCCTCGATAGAGTGAGTGAGGAGAGAGTAGTCACTCCATGCCCCCACCATCTATATCCTTTAGTGATACCTAGGCATAAGATCTAGGTATGATATAGCTTTAGAATTTTTTGAATAAAGATTTTGTTTAGAAGAAGAAATTAAATAAGTTTTTTATTGGAATTTTGCAGGTAGTGTATCGAAGTGGAGGAGTTTTGTATTTGAGGTTCTGAAGGATACATGTATATCCTACTGACTACCAGCTAGCGAGAGAGAGTCCCTTGTAGGACAAAGGGATCCCAGAAGACATGTAGATATCTTCCTATGTGTACAGCGAGAATTGAGGTTATGCAAGGACAGAGAAGAGAAATTGATGGCGAACATGCAGAGAGCCCAAGAGAGGATCTAAGAGATGAGCATATCGAGGAGTCGCACATGGACTACCATTCCAAGATCCTCAGCCTCACATCATAGATCTGAGAGATCTGGGAGTCACCATCCTTCAGAGCATCGGGATAGAGATTGATAGCTATGGCACTTGTGCCACATATGTACCAAACTCAGAAAAGTTTATTTAGGAAGAAAACTTTGTTTTTGGAACAATTATTTCTATGGTTGATTACTTTTTACTTTCATCAATGCACAAAACATAAAAAGAAAAAAGAAAGGAAAACATGTATGGATGCATTCTAAGTTATATAACTTATAAAAAAATTATTCTATAAGGAACACATTCATGCATAAAGAAAAAATGTCAAATTAAGGATATTAATGTTTGAAATGCATGATATTAATAGGTTCTTTAAGAGGAACACCATTCATATCAGCAATTTTATAAGCACCTAAAGTAAAATCCTGAATTACCACAAAGGGTCCAAGCCAATTTGGACTAAACTTTCCCTTCTCACTGGGTAAAGCATTCACATTTCTTTGGTTTTCATATAAGACTAAATCACCTACCATGAATGACCATTCAATCACTTTGTGATTATATTGTTTTTGGAGTGATTTATGATAAGCCTTAATGTGTTCCAAAGCATTTATTCGTTGTTCATCTAACATTTCTAACTCTTGTAATCATTGTTCCTAAAAAGTATCTTTGTCAATGATCCCATGAAATGAAACATGCAAGGATGGTATTTCTAACTCCAAAGGCATGATAGCATCAGTCCCATAAACAAGATTATAAGGTGAAGTGCCAGTGGTCATACGAACACTAGTCCTATAAGCCCACAAGGCATAAGTAAGTTGTGTATGCCAATCTTTTGCATGTTTTTTGACTTTTTTCTTTAATATTTGTTCAATAACCTTATTCGATGCTTCATCTTGACCATTAGATTGAGGGTAGTAGGGAGTAGAAAATCTATGTTGTATATGATATTTCTCCATGAGTTTCATGACTTCTTTGTTCTTAAAATATGTACCATTATCTGAAACTATCGTAGAAGGAATACTGAATCATTTTATAATATGGTTAAGAATGAAATCACAGATAACATCTGTAGTAGTAGAATGAAGAGGGATATCTTCTACCCATTTTGTAAAGTAATCCGTAGCCATGAGAATGTACGTATGTCCTTGAGAAGAATCCAGTGAGTTTTTTCCAATGAGGTCCAAACCCCAAATGCTAAAAGGCCACGGAGCAACTTGATTATGAAGCTCACAAGCAGGAGCATGAATTAAATTACCATGTTATTGACACTGAGGACACTTTTTGACAAATGTAAAGGAATCTTGCTCCATTGTCTGCCAGTAGTATCCCATTCTAAGGAGTTTATTGACTAGATATTTCCCACCAAAATGTCCCCCACAAGAACCAAAGTGAGCTTCTGCTAAAGCTACAGGTACTTTGGTTTTGTTAAGACATCTTAATAGTAAACCATTGTAAGAATGTTTGTAGAGAATTTCCCCTAAAATGATATAACAGGCTGCAAGCTTTCTAATACGATTACATGTGTTCTTGTAACATAAAAAAATTTAGATTTGTTGTTTGAATTGAATGATGATATGTTATGTTACCAAAATGTAAAGGAGAGAATTGTGATTTAGGAGGGTTTGAATTGTTAATTTTTATTTGTGATTCTGATTAAGGAAAGATAAGATTCTCCTTTCTTTCACCCTCAAATACACAAATAGGAGATCCAATTTTGATCAACCCTAAAGGGTTAATGCACAAATGAATCCAATATTTGGAAAAAGACCAAGAAAGGGGATCTTAAATTCGGTAAATTGATTGATTAATATGATTAATGATAGTAATTGAAAAGAATAGGAGAATGTACCAACCTTCCAAAGTGGTAGATCAAAGATTTCTATTTTCTGAGATCTGTAGACTATTTCTGGAGATGTTGATAGTTGACACTGAACCGGAACAGAGAGACGGACAAAACCTAGAAATTTTTTTCATTCTGATGTCATTTTATGAAAAAGGTTGATCCTGTACCACTTTTTCCAAATCGATCTGCTCAACTCTGAAAGTGTCCCTGTTCACACAGTCTAAAAAGAATCTGAAAAGGGTATCTAGATCTGGCCTCAGATTTATAGTCCTGAACCTGTACCTACAAGAAAAAAAAAAAAATTTTGGGGGAAAGGGGTTTGCCTTGGTCAAACCCCAGTTTTGGAATTAACCTTGAAATTGCAGAGATAAAAAAAGTAAACACATAAATTCACCTTGCTTGTAATGTCCTTGTGGCGGATTCAAATCCGTGGATCCACAAGTATGATTCAAAACATGGAATGTAGAATGGAAGGATGTCTTCAATCTCTTGCTTTTAGATCTCCAACACCAAGTCTTGAATAGGTTCTTGAACTTGACAAGGGCTTTGGAAGAAGAGGGATGGAGAGATAACCAAAAGGGCACTATGTAGCTTGAATCCTTCAATGGCCTCCAATGGATCTCCTTCATGAAAATGGATGCTTGAATGCTTGAGAATGGATGGATGCTTTCTTGAAATCTTTCTCCTTAGCTTGCTTGAATTTCACTTGAAAATCCTTCTCAATTGCGTAATGATGCTTAGAGAAAATGAGGGGAGAAAGCTCCCTTTTATATGAAACTAGGGCACAATCTTCTATGGAGGCCTACATAGGATAATTAAATCACCATTTAAGGCTTTACCCTTAGGAGAGGACCTATATTAAATATAATTTAGGAATCAACCAATTCAGAACTTGAAATAGCCGACTCGAAAGCGGGAATAGACTTTTGCAAAGACCGACATCCAGAATCTGAAAGTTCTCAGGATTTGGACCCTAGGACAGGGTTGAGGTCAACCCTATCCTAGGCTAGGGCCGAGGTTGACCCTGACCTAGGTCAGGGTTGAGGTCAACCCTATCCTAGGTTAGGGTCAAGGTCAACCCTATCCTAGGAGGTCGACCCTATCCCTAAATCCCAGAAACACGGGTCTGTATCCCAGCATACAGAAATCAGGTCAAAAAATGGTGGACAGAAAGGTAGAACAAGGGGGAAGCCATGTTAAGATCAGGAACCAATTCAAGGTGCTTTTCATGACCCCAAACCACTTACTCGGAAGGCTAAACAAGTCTAAAATGGAAGTGCTTCCATTTTCTGACTATACAATTCCTTGTTGCCGATTCTGGAAAAGTATTATCTTTTAGAAAATGAAAGATATGTGAATACCAATCATCTAAATGTAGATTGAAACAATCAACAATGACCCTATCAAAAATTTTATGGAATTTAAGAGTGTGTATAGTGAAATGAAAGTCTTCATTATTATTCTCAAGGCAAACCAAAGAAGCCATGCTTGCCATGGCGTCTGCATGTCGATTATCTTTCCTAGGTAGAGTTTGAATTGTGTAAGAAGATATTTGTGAAAGAATATTGAGAGACACATCTTGATATTGTGCCATCTTATCACTCTTAGTTTGATAAAATCCATTGATTTTTTCCACAATCAATTGTGAATCCCCGTAAATTTCTAAGTTTTTAATATGAAGGGATGAAGCTGCTCGTAAGCCAACTATAAGAGCTTCATACTCTGCAATGTTGTTAGTGCAAGGAAAAGTTAATTTATATGACATAGGGATCATTTTCTTCATAGGAGGGATCAAGATAATGCCCACCCTAGAGCCTATCTTGCATCTAGAACCATCAAAATATAATTCCCAAGTTCAATCTTATTTTATTGCAAATATATGCTCATCGGGGAATTCTACGGAGGTAATCGTTGTATTAGAATGAGGAAAAGGAGCTTTAGCTAAATAATTTTTTAAAGCTTTTCCTTTAATTGACTTTTGAAGGATGAAATTGAGATCAAATTTTGTGAGCAACATCACCCATTTTGCTAATCGACCGGAGAGATCGGTTTTTGAGAAAAGATGTTTTAAAGGATCAAATTTAACAATCACATTGACTTCAACATTGAGTAAGTAATGTTGGATTTTTTGAAAAGAATAAACTAACGCCAAGAATTGTCATTCTAGTTGAGTATATCGAGTTTCATAATCCAACAAGGTCCGACTAATATAGTATACTGGTCTTTCCTTTCCATCACTATCATGTTGAGCCAAAAATGCACTCACAGCATTAGATGTGGCAGAAGTATATAGATAAAAGGGTTTATTGAATTGAGTAGGTTGTAAGATAGGAGGATTAGAAAGATATTCTTTAAATTTCTCAAAAGACTTCTTGCATTCCTCGTTCCAAGAAAAAGTACTTTCTTTTCTGAGTAAACAAGTAAAAGGAATAGTCCTATCGGCTAGGTTAGAAACAAAGCGATGAATAGATTGTATTTTACCTTGTAAACTATGCAATTGAGAAATATTCTTAGGAGGAGGCATGTTAACAATAGCATCAATCTTCTCAGTATCAACTTCTATGCCTCGCTTAGAGATAATAAATCCTAATAATTTTCCAGAATCAACTCCAAAAGCACATTTCTTAGGTTTTAAACTCATGTTGTAACTCCTAATTCTTTCAAATATTTGTCTTAAAATGAACACATGATCTTCTCTTTGTATATATTTTGCTAAGATATCATCCACATAATCTTCCAAAATCTTATGAATGTAATCATGAAAAATCAAAGTCATGGCGCGTTGATAAGTAGCTCCCGCATTTCTTAGTTCAAAAGGCATCATGACCCAATAGAATGTCCCCCAAGGTGTAATAAATGTGGTCTTAAGTTGATCCTCAATAGGAATAAAGATTTGATTATAACCCAAAAATCCATCAATAAAAGACAATAATGCATGACCTGCTGTGGAATCCACAATCATGTCAATATTAGGTAGCGGGAAGTCATCTTTTAGGGATGCTTTATTTAAGTCTCAGAAATTAGTGCACATTCTTATTTTATTTCCTCCCTTAGAAACAGCTACAATATTGGAAATCCATTCAGAATAATCAATAGAGAGGATGAATCTGGCACCTAGTAATTTTTCAACTTTAGCTTTTACTAGTAAAACGACGCTAGGATTCATCTTGCGAATCTTTTGTTTCACAGGTTTAGAATTGGGTTTAAGAACAATATTATGAGTGACAATATTGGGGTCTATGCCTGGCATATCCAAATATGTCCAAGCAAAGATATCCTTATACTCAAGAAAGAGAGAAACCAATTGATCATGTTCATCTTGATTCAAACACTTCCCAATTTTGATTGTTCTTTCAACATCATGCTCATCCACTTGAATCTCAATGGTCTTAGTTATTAATAAATTACTTTGTATGGGAGAACCTATTGGCAAAGGGGAAATATCCGATTCATCATGTTCTCCAAAATAGGCTTCACTATTCAGGCAATATAACTTTCTTCTTTTATGATGAGATGTAGGTAGATCTTGATAAGCTCCTGAAAAATCAACAAGGGCTTCATCCTCAGGAAAGATGTCCAACCTAGGATTTTGATCTATTTCAAGGAGAAGCGGATTAACCAATTTCAAATGTCCACCACAAATATGATTAACATTAAGAGGAAAAGGTGATGGTTGCCTATAAGGATTGAATCCTAACCCATAAGTATAATCACAACCTTCATTATCCAGGGGTACTTGTATACCTTGTTCATACTGTAGACACCCTAAAATGGATAGGCTTGTGACTTTACATCAAAAACACTAATTTTTATCTATTAATTAATGGTTTTTTAATCATTAATTATTCATCTATTTTCTTCTAAATTCATTCCCCAAATCATCGAACCCAATTCTCAAAATTAATTAGATAATTAACTTTATTTAATTAAATAGCTTTAATTGATTAATTATCATTAAATTAATTAATTAAACTCAATTTCCTATAGTTTAAATTCAAATATTTAAACTTACTAATTTAATTCTTCCAATTAAATTAATTTAATTTTATCAAATAAAGCAATTCTTAATAAAAAAGAATTCAATTATCTCACATGTTGAAAACAATTATTAAATAAATGAATTAAATATTCATTTATCTTCAAAGAGATAAATCCAATTAGATCACATGGGTTACTCCACCCATCTCTCCAGCCCACATGGGTAACTTCACCCACCTCTTCAGTTCAAAAAGTCAACTCATAATTAGCTCTTCAGTTAAGCAAACCCTATCTCCTCTTTACCAAATGAAGAGGTGGAGTTTACTGAGGACCTCTCTTGTTCCTTTTGATCTCAACCGTTCATCTCCCCATCTCTGGGATTGATCTCAACTATTCATTTCATCACCAATTCCTATATAATAAACCCTTCATAACCATTTGAAGGATCCAGGATTTCAAGGTCTCATGCGCCATTACTCCATTAGTTTGGTTCTAGCATTCAAGCCATCTTGCGATCACACACACATTTCAATTATCAAATTCTCAACGCTTCTCAAGTCATAGACATTGCCCCACCAATATTGAGCATCAAGAACAGTGTTTCAGAAGGAGTAAAGAGAAACAATAGAAGCTTCAAGAATCATGGGGTTTGCATTTATTTGTCTTCCTTTCTCTTGCTTGTACATTTTATTGCTCATGTTTCTATTATTCATTTAGTAGTCATTATATACTTGATTTGCATTCATTTGTGAAACCTTTGCTACTAACCCTCGCCTTTGGAAAGCTGTGGGAATTGAAAAGAGAGGCGTACACATACTTACCACAACCTTTCCCATTAAATCCTGATTTCTTGAGTAAATGATAACTAGAACCATACCTGTCGGCCATATCGGATTGGGTTAAAGGAGCAGCATATGTCACAATGTCATAGAAATCAGGCTTTATTGTCTCGATTGTTTCATCATGAGAAGCAACAACAAAGTTACTTTTTAGCGCCTCAGGAAGTGGAGAAAGAATAAAAACTTGTTTTTCAAACTCAGTTTGTTCTTTCATAAATTCCAAATCTGATACTTTATATTCTCCTAAAAAAGTAAGATTAAAATCCAATGTTCCCCAATCATCTTCCATCAGGGAAGAAGATGGAATCTCATCTTGTCTAACCTCAGGTGGTTGTTCAAGTTTTTTAACTGGTTGTATAGGCTCAGGAACCTTAGCATATTCTATATTCAGGCAAGGATTTGGTGCATCATCTGCATGTAGTGTGTACATTAGATTGTTATATATGAACCTAACCTTGTGATGAAGAGTAGAAGGAACCACATGCATAGTATGTAACCAGGGTATTCCTAATAGAAGGTTATAATTGAGTGGTCCAGACATAACGTGGATAGGAGTGTAAAGAAGCACAAGACCAACTTTAATGGGTAGCGTAATAATGCCTAAAGTTTTCTTTGCAATATTATCAAATCCATGAATATGAATATGAACCAGTTGAATAGTTGTAATATCGGCCTTAATTGACATAAGCATATCCATGCTACAAACATTAAGCCTAGATTCATTATCAATCAATGTTCTGCGAATGATACTCTGATTAATAGAGACAAAAACCATAAGAGCATCATATTGATTCTGCACCTCAACAGTAGGTAAATCATTATCAAAAAATATGATAGGAGGTACAGAAGGCATAGTATGCATGCACTCTAGAAATGAATTAACGTTCTCTTGATTAGGAGGCATAGCAGGGAGAGTAGATAAAGCTTTTTGCAATGCCTCATGATATGTAGGGGAAGTTTGAAGTAATTCCCATAAAGATATCTTAGTCAGAGTAGCGCATAACTGTTCCACTAAGTCATACTCCTTAAAGGAAGAAGGTAACCTAGGTTCTTGAGGAAGCACGGGTTGAGAAGGAGGTAAATTTTCTGGGACAGTAGGTTGAGGATTATTTCATGTGTGATAAGCATGCAAAATAGAATCCATGCTATCAAAGAAATCCAAGGGATCTCTGGGTTTCCCCTTAATAGTTATTTGAGGACATCCTTTTACCGTCATCAAAGGTTTGGGAAATATTGTTTTAGGTGTCTCGATGTTGCAAATAGAGGAATATGAAGGTAACCATGCATACACTCTATGGTAAAAGTCAATTGAAGAGGTTGTGGAGGAGGATGAAATAGGAATAGGATCCATGGGAATCTCATTCGAACCATTTGCATTCTCACTTCCATGTACCTCATTAAGGGATCTATCATTTTGTACAACAAAATCCTCATCAAAGTATTCAAAACAAAAATCATACATGTTGAACACAAGAAAATACTACAAGCATGAAATATGTAAATTTTTTTGTATTTTCAAAGAAATTTTGTATTTTTATGATTTTTGAAATATAAATGCAAGAGCATAAAAGAAAACCTACTTCTATATGCATACAATATCTAATATGAAATGTAAATCTAACACCAAGGAAAAGAAGGAATTGTCTATCACGGGTTCACCAAAATGTAATGTCTAAATTTGGCTCATAATGGATTTCTTAAGTGAGATTTGCATGATGAAAATAAGAAAGAGATCTTAAGGCCAATTTTTAGTTTCTTACACTTAATTATTATGATCAAAAGGATGGAAATAAATATGTAGAGAATAGTGGGATAAAATACTTATCTCATAATATAGTAGATATGGAAAAACTCATTTTTTGAAGCACGTATTGAGTTTCTAGAAAAACTAACCATTGATCCCGAACCGGAATGTAGAGATGAACAAAACCCAGAAATATTTTTCCCTTCCAATGTCGTCTTATAAAAAATGTTGACCTTGACCCACAAATGTCAACCCTGACCCAATAATGTCGACCCTAACCTACACAGTGTCACTAGAAAATATGTTCACGGATCTCGATAGTTCGCTGAAAAGGGTATCCAAATCTGGTCTCAAATTTGTTGTTCTGTACCTACAACTCCTGAAAACAACACCTGCAAATATCTAAAAAGAGGGATTTTGGGGTGGTGATATAGGGTTTTTCCTTAGTCAAACCCCCACTTTGGTGATCTCCACCTCCACGAATAGCCGAATATAGAATGTATAGTGTGTGTGTATTGCTCTTTTGAAAAGAGTCTTTAAACATGCAATATCAAGATCTAATATTCTAGATTAACAATCCTAACATACATGGAAATGAGAAAGCAATGCCTAGATTTGAATATGACAAAGAAAGCATACCAATCCCCCAAGGCTAAAGTATTCCTATCAACTCATATTCCATAATTTCTACCCCATGATAATGTCCTTTGAAATGCTTGAATGTTGAAAATAGTGGTTCCAAAGAGAGAGCCTTCTTGATTTAATGAAGATCCACCATAGCTTGTCCTCAAAATTATTGATTGAAGATGATGATATGTCCTCCTAGCTTGTCCTTCTATATCATCATCTTTCTTGGTTGCATCATCATTTCATCATGTCATCTCCCGATTTCATTTCATGATCAAATGAAGGCAAAAGAGAGTGTTTATATAGAGATCTCAACATAGGTCTCCTAGGGAAATGCAAGGGATCCTAATTCAAGTTCTACCTTGAATTATGGTCCAATCAAAATCACCAACCAAGGAGGGAATTTATTAATTCAAATATCAGAGAAAACACTTCCGCATCTGAACCTGGGGACCTATTTTAAGTTCTGGACCCTGATAAACTCCAGATTTGAAAGCGGGGACCAACACCTGACAGAGGTCTATGCCGACCTCACCCTTGACCTAGGTCAAGGTTGACCTCAACCCTAATCTAGGTCAAGGTCAAACTCGACCCTAACCTAAGGTTTCAGGAAGGTCACCAGAAAGTTACTGAGAGGTTCCTAGGTCAGTCCAGGACCTAGGGAGGTGGGGGAATGTGCCAGAATATTAGGAAGGCCTAGAGGCCTAGGGAGAGAGTAGGATGAGGCCTAGGAGGACCAATACATAGGTCCTACCTTAGAAGAAGAGTCATAGAGAGGGAAATATAGGAGGATCCATTAGATCCTAACCCTAATTTCACCTACACATGTATAATCAAGCACAGATGCAATCCTAATATGCAAACATAATAAATGAGGGTGCTAAACCTATCAAAATGGAAGTGTTTCCATTTTAAGATGATACAAGAAGCATCCATTCAATTCCATATTAGATGATGTTGAAGGAGCATTCTCTAAGACTCCACTTGGAGTCATACACATGGAAGATATCCGTACATATATATTGAAAGAAGGAAAAAGTTGGAGATAACAACATAGGAAATCTTATGGCTTAAATGATGAAACCATACTATTCATTCAAGGATGAATACGTACATCTCACTGATAACCCTATCTTTGAGTATTCTAATGCACATGAATTTTACGAGCCAGAATGGGTGAAAATCCTGTTGAGCAGAATACATGATGATCTATATTGGATTGGTGAAGTTCCCATCCATATTACTACAGACCTTTTTCATGACATGAATGGACTTCCTAAGATAGGACCAGCTCTTCCAACTGGTAAAGATGTGAAAAAGTAGGTTGAAAAAGCATGTTTATCTAGAAGTGATAGGTGCGGTATGACAGTTCATCCCATTAAGGAAGATGACATAAAACTTGTCACCATGATACTAGGTTACAAATTTCAGCA
Source organism: Thuja plicata (assembly GCA_018584345.1). Taxonomy (NCBI): domain Eukaryota; kingdom Viridiplantae; phylum Streptophyta; class Pinopsida; order Cupressales; family Cupressaceae; genus Thuja; species Thuja plicata. The sequence goes on along the minus strand of MU226013.1, from coordinate 1,944,712 downwards.
CGCAAGCAGACTAAATAGTTTATTTGTAGCTACTATCCTTGCAACAGTAAAGATGGTGAAAGATAATACCCAGTATAATCTATGTGAGATACTGCACACTCAATTGATTGATAACATTCGAGCTATTAAGCATGACAAGAGCAAGATATTTAGGTTTGGATCATTGATCATCTATCTCTACTTCCACATAGTAAGAAAAGTTGCCAATCTTTACCTAGATAAGAGTAAACCTACTTTGTCTCAGATATCACTAAAGGCTACATGACAGAGCAGCGTGAAGGATTCTATGGACATGGATATGAAAATATTTAGGATCAAGATGCAGAAGAGGTTCACGATACCTAAGAATATAGTTGATAAATACAAAGACACCATATGCTTCATGGTTGAGACTGACTATACTTGCATGGAGGCAGTTGAGCCTAGAACAAAATGGATTCACCCTCTCAGATATGAAGTTGAAGAACATGTTTTTGAGGGTTATGCACAAGTCCTCTTATCTGTGACCAAGGATCCCAATGAATCTAGATGGGGTACTTATAGAGAAAAGAAAAATCAAGTTGATTATGTCTTGTACAGTATAAAAAACAAACAAAAAGCAACAAGCATTACTTCAAATATCCTAAAAGTTCATGGTGTTACACAAGAAGACCTAGACTGAGCTAGGGAAGATAAGATAGCTAAAGAACTTGAGAAAACTCCCATAGAAGTGAAAATGGAAAAGCATGATGACATGCCTAAGAAGAAGAAGAAATTTGATAAAGGTACATCTGTGCCATCAACCACCATTGATCTAGAATCCTCTCCACCCTCTGTACTCAGCAAGTTAACTAGAAGGAAGAAGCAAGTTCCTACAAGTCATCCATCCTCAAGGACCACAAGGAGAAAGGTAAAGAACACTCAAGCCCCTCCTGAGGTAGGATTTAGACCTAGTCTAACATTTCTAAAGAGTAGAATTGTTAATGAAGGAAAACTAGAATCTATCAAGAATGTCTATGACAAATACCAAGAGATAGACAAATTTGAAATTCATTCAATGATTATATCTCATATGATCAAGTTCAAAAAGTCAATATTGGAACTCAAGACAATCATACCAGAAAAAAGTATGGAACATACCAGACCTATTAAAGAGGTAAGAAATTGAAGAAGATATGAGAAAAAGAGAAGAGACATTACACAGTCTTCTCCCTGTTTCCTCACATGATGAGAAAGCTATACAACAAACTATGAAGTGAAAATTGACTAAGTATACAAGTTAGGACAAAACACTAATTTGCAATTGACAAGTGCACCAGTGCATGTGCATACAATCACATTAGGATGTGCACATTAAGACTTAAATTCTATGATATGTTTTTGTGCTTTCCCTAAACACGCATGGTCAAATATGTTAGTACGGATAAGTTACAGCAAAAACAATGATACTAGCAGTTTAGAAAATAGAGTATGAAGTCGACTTTAGTTTTTGGATAAGTGTATAATATTTTATTATGTAAAGGCCAAGCGCCTATTATAGTATGTTTGTAATCATGTCTTAATTACTATTGTAAACATGCTTAAGCCAATTTGTTTGGAAGCATTGTGAATATTGTTTTTG
>MU226013.1:1885181-1901427 GCA_018584345.1 Thuja plicata | reverse complement strand
TGCATTAGGTCACTCATCTTTTCATAGTGATCTTTCTTAGTTTGTTCTCTTTCTTCCTTAGTGGGTTTAGAAGTTTCCAATCTTAATGTTGAAGTCTGAACTGAAGTATCCTTCAAGTTTGAACCCTTGTAACTCATCTTTTATTTTCCCTTGGTCGATGTAGTTGAGTTAGTTTGAATAGGGTTAGGAGTAGATGTGACATTTGATGTTGGGTCTGACTTTTCCTCTTTGGCTTCTTCCATGGTAACATCAGAGATAAATCTTTCCCTATTATGAGGAATATATAATTCATGACTTGGCTTTAAAGCATTACAATATTGGAATGGTTTTGAATCTCCTCCAATTGTGATCTCCACCCGTAGGTATGGAAATTTTATGCATTGATGATATGTAGAAGGTACAACTTGCATCTTGTGTATCCAAGGCCTTCTTGGTAAGATGTTGTAGGTCAATTTCATGTCAAGGACCTGACATATAGTGTCCTTTTTGATAGGCCCAACTTGAATTGGTAGAATGATCATACCCTTTGAAGATCTTTCCTCTTCATCATAAGTCTTAATAGTGATTTTATTCTTTGGATCAATGGAAGACTCAGAAAACCCTAATGACTTGACAAGGTTTAAAGTGCAAATATTTAGACCGAATCCACCATCTATGATGACTCTCTTAACCCTATGTCTTTGTATCAATACCTCTATATGCAAGGGTAATTTTTGAGGAAGTGTGATAGACATGTCATCTTGTTCCAAAAAGGAAAGACAATGAGGGGCTATTAGGTGTCCTACCATGTTCTGAAATTTGTCTTCCTCAAAGTTTATAGGAACAGTGGTCTCAAACAAGGCTTTTTCCAGAATCTCCTTGTGATTAGGAGATAATTTTAACAACTCCAAAATTGATATTTGGGTTGGAGTCTTTTGTAATTGATCCACCAAACTATAAGGCTTTGTAGTGGGTGGTGTTTGTTTAGCCAAAATAGTTGGTGTCTTAGAGCCAATAGTAATAGGAGTACCTCCTTGTAAGGTAATCTTTGAGGCTTGTCCCCTTGTGATGGAATTAGTGGAACCTTGAATAGGTTGGTCTTTAACCACAACAACATTGATGGTATTGTCATAAGTATGAGAAAAGTTAACATTATGACTGCCTTTTGCATTATTCACATTATTTCCTCCGTCATTGGAGTTAGAAGATTCTCCCTTTCCATGCTTATAAAAAGGAGTTTTAATGGCTGTGTGATCTTCATTATTTTGAGGCCCATCCACTTTTATCACACCATTGTCCATGAGATCTTGTACCACATTTTTGAGATGTAGGCAATCATTGGTCTTATGTCCACTATTTTGATGATAGTCACAATGGTTGTTCTCATTCCACCAATTGGGCTTGATGTGAGGTTCATATGGTTGAGCCTTTGGTAGATCAATAAGTTTGTTTTCCATAAGTGTCCTTAATTCATTTTCCAATGGTTCACCCAAAGTAGTGAATGTCCTTTTGGGTGTAGGCACAAAGAAAGGTTTAGGCTTAGGATCCCCTTGATTATTCCCAAAGTTGTTATTAGTGTTATTGTTGAAGGGAACTTTGGGTGCTTGATTCACATTATTGGCTTGAGCTGAGTTTAGAGTGAGATTAAAAGGGATAGCCTTTAAATTATTAGCCTTCACCACTCCATCATTAACCACTCCTTTATTGTTGTTATTCTTTGTCCAAAATTGACTGTCGTTGTTGTTGTTGTTATTCCGATTTTGATTGGTGTTGGAGGTATTGTTGTTGTTATTCTTGTTATCATTGTAGAGTTTGATTTCTCCACTTTTTACCAATACCTCTTCTATTGTCACCCAATTCTCAATTAATTCTTGGAATGATCTAGGACATTGTAGCCTTAATCGATAGTTCATTTCATGATTCAAGCTGTTCACAAAAATATCCATATTTTCCTTTTCGGGTACACTTTGAGGGTATCTAGCAAATACCGCTCTCCATCATTGTAGGAAAAGTAGGAATCCATCTCCTTCTCTTTGTTTGGAGTTGCATATATTAAGAATTTTAACCTTGTGTTTGATGTTATGAGAATAGTGAGTTACCAATTTAGAGGCCAATTCCTCAAAGGTTCGAATGTCGGAGGGTAACTTTGAAAACCACTCCATTGCCATACCTCCCAAACTTCTAGGGAATAACCTCATAAGGTAGGTTGTGTCATGCATGAACTCTAGACTTAGGGCACAAAATTCCATTAAGTTATCTTGAGGATCAGATGTTCCTTCATATTTATCATATTTAAGATAAATAGCATTTGTTGGAAATGGTATCATGATTAAAGACTTGTCAAATGGAAATGGACACAAGGCTTCAATAGAAAAAGGTTTAGGAGCCCCAGTTTGTTTTAATGTGTCCAATTGTATCTGAAAAAGATGGAATTATTTGTTCATTACATCAATGGGGTTAGCTTCAGCTTCTTCTTGTTGGATCTTTGTGACACCATAATCATGTGGAAGCTTGAGACCCATTTGTGCTAGGTCTAGGAAGTACTTCTCCTTGTCTTTTTCCAACACTTTTTCCATGAGTTTCATAAAGAAAGTGATTTTCATAGCTCATTAACCTTTTCATTAGTTAAATCCTCATCATTAGGGTCTATATTGCCCCCATTGTTGGTATTGTTCATCATTTGATTGTTAGGATCCATGTTTGTTCAGAGAGGTTTTCACCTTTGGATACGTCTTTTATTTTGACTATTTTAGGCTCTAATACTGCCACAATGTGGTTTTCACCATTAGAGAGCCTATTTTTTATTCTTTTTATTTTTTGACTAAGATACTTGATGTCTGCCTTGGTCATATTGACACTTGATTCGCTAGTGGGAGACGTTACAGGTTCAACAATGTGTAGGTAACAGGCAAGAGTGTAATCGTTCTGGAACATAAGGACTTCATTAGATGGGGAGGTAGAGTTCTAGTCTATAAGCTCGGGATGGAAAAGTGAAAGAGGAGTGATGGGTTCAAGTGAATTCATGGTATAATCATCAAAGGCATGGACAAGTAATTCGAGACCCAAGGCAATCTCATCCAAAGGTATAGTCAAATTCCTTTGATTCCTAACGATCGTAGTAGACAACATGTTAACACTTAGTGAGTCTGACTCATGTGACACTACACTAGACCGTTCACTTAATTTGAGAAGGTTTTCATATGCATTAGTTGTATCTGTATCTCTATTAGAAGTGGTATATGACAAGCTATCGAACTCATATTCATGGGAGTCCGTTTCATCATTAGGTCTCATGTCAAGAACGTGAGTAAAATCAATTCTTTGTCCCCAGTTGGGATGAGTTCTCCCTAGGACCTCTACAATGGTCAAATGAGCACCTATTGACTTAGGTACCTTAGTAGTGTTTGTAGCATTAGTTGCCTCTTGTGTAATGAGAAGTGACTAAAATTCCTGGTCAAACTATTCTCGAAAGTGTGGTGGTATGTGTATATTACTGTGATGATCAGGACTTAGAGGATATATTTCTTTCCACTCTTCATAAGTTAATGGAGCAATGGAAGTGGTGGTATCAGAATCACTATCAGTGTCTACTATACTGACATGTGGTACAAAGTTATCTGGTTCAACAAAGAATGTTGCCAGGTTTGGTGGAATAGGATAAGGAAAAGTATGCTCATCAGAGCTGTCTTCAGGTTTTGAAATTGTAGGTGTTTCTTTAGGTGTTGGTTTCTTATCTTCTTGAGGTACAAACTTATTTATTCCCAGTTGGAATGTGAGTTTCTGGAAGCCTATACCTGTAGATTCACATGTTCTATGACCAATGGCTTCAAGTGGTGCAATCAATACCTTATGATTCACACCTATGGGACCATCTCCTGTATAGCCAAAATGTTGCATAATAGATAAACCTTTACCATATTGTTCAGGTTGCATGTCATAAGGAGGAGTATTTTCAGAATTATCTTCTCCTTTATAAATCCAAGCTTTGATAGCTCTATTTTCAGCTTCTTCTTCTAATGGTACTGTGGCTTATACAAAGGTACCACCATACTTTTTTGGAGGAGGAACTGTAGAAGGTTTAGTGTTCTTAGAAGGTCTCCCAAAAGAATGGGGAGACAGAGGCGAAGATGTAATAGATAATACAGGTCCAATCTGATATCCTCCCATATCAATTTCTTTGAGAGTCAAGTTCTTTTTCATTTCTTTTAATTTATCCTCCAGGATTTCAATAGATTCTCTATTGGTAGGCACAAGGATGTCAACAGACTTTGTGAGGGCATTACAATCATAGCATGTATTAGTAGGTATAGTCACTTCAGAACCTTAGAATGAGAACTTAATGCACTAATGGTATGTTGAAGGGACAACTTGCATTTCATGGATCCATGGCCTTCCTAATAGGATATTGTATGCCAAAGGGATGCCAAGCACTTGACAGATAATATCTTGTTCAACAACACCAACTCTAATTGGAAAAACAACTAAACCCTTGGATTTACATTCTTCCTCATAATAAGCTTTAATGGTAATCCTTTTGTGAGCATCAATGCAATCTTCACCATAGCCTAACTCAATGAGGAAACTAGCACAGAAAATATTTAGGCCAACACCGTTATCTATGAGAACACGATGAACACGCTTTGGACCAATCATGGCTTCAATGTGTAGAGGATTATTATGCGGGTGACTCAAAGAATGGTCATCTTCCTCAAAGAAAGACAAGTAATGTGAGTAGGTCAAGTGACCTACCATAGATTTAAACCATTCAAGATCAAGATCTTTTGGGACATTTGCCTCAATGAGGGCTTTGTCCAGGATTTCCCTATGAGCAGGGGAGATTTTTAGGAGCTCAGAAATAGTTATCTGAGCATTAGTACGTTGCAATTGATCAAGAATGCTATAATTGGTAGCATTAGATGAGGAACCCACTTTGGGATTCTTAGTAGCAGATTCAAACTTAGCTTTGTCTAAAGGTTGAGTTGATGTAGATATACAAGGCTTAGGGCCTTTAAGAATGACTTTAGCGCGAGATCGAGTAACAATATTAGCACTCACTTGAGACTGTCCTTTTCTAGAAGACTGAGGTGCAGACCCTTGGAATATGAAAGGTGTTTTAGACTTAGAAGTATCATCCTTTCCCTTAAGAATGAGGACATTATAATATTTAGTGTCAACAGGTTCAACCATATTAATGACATTGTCGTTATTGGTGTAAGCATAGTTGACCTTAGCATTAGTATTTTTTCCTTTAGATGATTCACCTTTCCCATGAGAAGGAAATGGATCCTTGAAAGCTTGGTGATTAGAGTTTTTGTCGTCACTTCCCACAACAATAACTTCACTATCGATGAGATCCTGGATTGTATTCCGCAACTTAAAACAAGTAGCTATTTTATGACCTTTGTTTTGGTGAAAATCACAATAAGCGGATTCATTCCACCAAGAGGGCCTTGGTTGCAGATCATAAGGTCATGGATTAGCCAGTGGAGTAAGTAAATTGTTGTCTACAAGAGTCTTGTAAACTGCCTCGAGAGGTTCTCCTAAAGGTGTGAATTCACGCTTGGGCCTAGGAGCCCAAGGTTTAGGTCCAGAAAATTGTGAAGTACTCAGTTTGGATTCTGCCACAGGCTGTTCAGTGGATTTGGCCGCTTGGATCGTGGTAGTGAGATTAAAGGCAGCCTTGGAAGGCTTAGCAGTCACATTGTCTACAACACCATCATTCACAACATTTTGGTTCTTGTTGGGAAATTTGGATTTATCTTTGCTTGAGGAAGAAGACCCTTGTTTATTTTCCTTGTGTAGGGTCAATTCTCTGTTCTTGATCATAAATGTCTCAATTCTTACAGCTTGTTTAATCATGTCATCAAAGGTTAGCGGACCTTGTAGCTATACTTGATACCCAAAGTTGGGGAGAAGATTATTGAGAAAAAAGTCCAACTTTTCTAATTCAGGTATCTTGCGAGAATATCGTGTGTAGAGTTGTCTCCATCTTTGGAGAAATGTCAAGAAGGATTCCCCATTATTTTGTTTCAAGTTGCAAAGATCTCGAATATGAACAAGATGTTGTATGTTGTGAGAATAATGTTATAGAAATAAATTGGCAATTTTGTCAAAGGTCTTGATGCCAGTTGGTAGTCTAGAGAACCATTCCATAGCTGATCCTCCCAAACTAGATGGGAAAAGACGCATAAGATAGGTTGTGTCATGCATGAATTCCATGGAGAGAGCACCAAATTCTCTGAAATGGTCTTGAGGGTCAGATGTACCCAAGTATTTGTCATATTTAGGAAGTTCAACTCCTTCGGGAAAAGGAGGCATGTGAAGATCTTTATCAAATGGGAAAGGACAGATGCTTTCCAACGTGAATTGTGTAACATGTTTGTCTTTCTCTTTCAAGAGTTGAGAGAGTTGCTCTCTCATAGTTTGCATTTTTTTATGCAAACAGGAATTTTTAGTTTCTTCCTCTTTCTCAACAAGTGTTTCTAAAGCATAATTGGAAGGCAACCTAGCCCCTTGATTGGCTAGTTCAAGAATGTATTTTCCTTTTTCCTCAGCTAGTAGAATTCCCATCATTTTACAGAATTATTTGTTAGCACGAGCGCGTGTAATATCTTCTTGAGTGATTTCAACTTCTACATCGTTAGGGGGGTCTTTAGAATGGGACTTACCCCAAATTTTAAAGAGGTCAATTCTACTAACCTCACCACCTGATTGGTTATTATCTGCCATCTTTCCAAAATGCAAGGATTCAAGGTGTAAAGACTTGGTATGAAAAGATTGAGTGTTCTCTGAATTTGGGTCCTCTTGGAACAAAGGATTTTGAACCCTACTAAGATCCATAGGAAATGACCTTTTAGTGTAAGTTCATCATACTGGGGAAGGAGATTGAGATGATTCCTCACTAGATGTAGCCGGTAATGGTGTGGAAAGTATAGATTCGTCTTGATTGATTGAAGGGAATGTTTTGCCACTTCAAGTTGTGACATTCATAGACAAGGTTTTTAACAAGGAATGTGAACTAGGACCAAACTTGAAATTGTCTCAAAGATTACACAGAACGTGCCAAAAGGTGATGTATCCTTGGTGCAAATCATCTAAGATGAGGCTAAAACAAGCCAAGAGATGACTATTGCGACACAAGGCATGATGACATAGATGAAATAAATCAAAAAGACATGAGACAAGACCAGTTTAAGTTAAAATCACGTAGTTCTCAACCCAAGAAACCAAGTTTCAGACTGTGTGAAGATGAATGGTAGAAAAATTGACCCATATTAGAGACCAGATTTGGCAAAAGTACAATTGAATGACAAATTTTAACTCGCTATTTTGGACAAACGACTGCAGTTTCACGGGATGAAATGCTCTGTCACGTGAAGTTTCTCACTGAACCACGTGAAGAAATGCTTGCTTCACATGAAGAATGACAAAAAATGGCACTGTTACCAAATATCATGCGATAGTATAATACGTATCATGTGAAGATTCTCACCGAATGATGTGAAGATTTTGGGATTTCACGCGAAACTATGCAAATGTTGAAAAAAAGATGTTTATAGAATTAGACTGTTAAGACCAGTTTGCATTTTCCAAGATGAAAACATGTTATTTTCCAATAGATAGTTCAAGTTATAGATTGTTTTAGACATGTTCAAGATTGACAGTTTGTGTGTTTTGATGGTAGTTTCAATTGTTCAAATGATACACCCATGCAAAACACATTAAATAGAATGTTTATAGTACCAGAACAAGAACATCACAACCCTAGGATAGCCAGGACAATATCTATTGAATCCCCACTTGAACCAAAGTTCAACTATGCTTACTCTTAGCAGATAACTTAGAAGCTTGGAAGCACGAGCTCCTCCTTACATATGCACTCACTTCTCAGGCATACCAAGCTTCGGACCCCAAAGGAATTGCTTCCCAAAAGCGTTGTTATCTCTATTAAAAGCCGTAATAATGTGGGGCATCTTAGTCAGTCTCTGACCTTCCGCACTAATAGATAGAGGGTTTTTGGAAAAATAGAACAATAGTTTGTAGTAAGGACATTCATTCAGGTGGTTGTGATCAAGTCATTTTCCCAATAAAGGGGGCTCTCCCAATCTGTTCAAAGCAAGGGTTTCACCTTAACTATGTCCGGACTTTAACGCACCACTAGGGTGCTCAAGGAGATTTTGGTTTGACACAATGAATTCAAACCTATCTATTGTGACATTAATCACAATAACATTTTTTGTATACCGGTTTGGAAGGGCTTGGCTTTAACCTGTTACCGGTTGGGCATCCACTCTCACCGGCTCTGCTAAAGCTCTCGGGAGGTAGCCACTCTAGAAGAATCACATGAATTTCTCTTACACCCAAGATCCATCAAGGCGAGGGAGAGGATACATTCATGTAGTTCTTAGGATTACAATCTAAAAAACACTTCAATCACGCAAGACAGTGATTCATTTTAAGCACCAACCGAAGTGTGTTCTAACTACTGAAAGCAAATATAAGAAGTTCTGAAAACATGTAAGGTCTTCGAAAAATGTCCTGCAATAAAACCCATTATTAGTTTGTAATGCCTTCCTTCATGTCAGCGTCCTGCAACAAACATGTCAAAAGTTTATGATGGCTTTCTCTTTATCTCAGTGTCCTACAAACCACTGTCAAGCTGTTTCAAATGATAAAATCAGGGAAACACAGTTGTCAGAAAATAGTAGGTGGTTAAATAAATGAGAAAATAAAATATCAAAATGAAAGCTCTGGTCTACAATTTTGCGTGATAAAGTATTCTAGATTGCATGAATAATTTCTTCAAGCCACGTGAAGAACTAGAAAGTTTGCGTGAGATGTACAGAAAGTTCGCGCGAAGTTAAAACAAAACTTGTATGAAAGAATGGATAGAATGCAAAAAAATGAAAAATATGAAATGAAATTAGGCTAGATAGAAATGTACCTGCCCCTCGGTGGGCACCAGAAATGTATGTGGTAAATTTGGCCTTGTTAATTCACCATACACTTCAACATAGTCCTTCTTCACCAGGTACACACAAGACTGAATATGAGATTATTCATCTTGTCTCCCTGCATGTTTCAACCTATTGCGTTCTATCCAAACGACATTTTTGAAATTGCTCTCAGGACGAGGGTCTCACAACCATGGATCAATCTAGGAATGAAGGATTTATCATGATGGATGCAATACAATGCAATATTATACTAAGAAATGAGAGATGTAAGATAATCTAAGACATGATGATAAATGCAATTATTCTAGAAATTGAAACTATTCTATTGTAATATGAAATTATTCTATATAAAGCTATGACAATAATTCAGTATTCTAACAATGTATATTTTCTTTAGAAATTCAGGGGGGTTTGAATGAAGAATAAGAGTTCTTTTATAGACTTTGAGATGATCAGAATAGAAACTTTCCTCTTTGAAATAAAACAGATAGAAAATCCAGTTAAAAATAGAAAGCTTTATTCAAAAGAATAAAACAAATTGTTTTCTTCCTACTTTAACTGTTTTCTTTCTTTGATTTAATTTTGTTTTATTTGAATTAAATTGTTTTCTTTCTCTTTAAAGCCCAATTAATTTAAAGTTTCCATTTTTGAATAAAAGAAAGATTTTTGAGAGAATATCCAATTAATTAAATAAGTATGACCTCATAATTGCTTTTTCTCAATTATTTGAATAATTAAATTCAATTATTTAAATGAGGATATTTATCTAACAATTAAATATTATTTAATTCCTTTTTCATGTGTCTCAGCTAAAGAGGGTGAATTTAATTTAATTAAAGTGCTAGGAATTTATTAATTAAATTAATTTGATCATAAGGTTTGTTTAGCCAATAGATATTTACGAATTAAACATGATGTATGATTAATGCAGATTTAGGATTTTCTACATTTGACACTCAGGTCGAGTAGACTCAGTTAAAAACTCAGAATTGCCTAGTACAATAGGACTTTGATGATCTAGAAGAATGACAAATGCAACAAAATTGGTTAAGGTTGTAAGATGCCAATTTTGGGGTGTTACAAGAATCACCTAGATGCAATGAATGCTAAGTGTTTCATTCATTCTCATGAGAGATAGGTTCGTGTGAACTTCTACCCATGAAACATAGGTCAATGAGTTTGACTAAAAAAAACTACATAGTTGAATCATGATAGAAATATGACATACTATAGAACATATCTCCTACTTAACAATTGATGAGCTTAAGTAGATTTATAATGAATGGTTCATAAGGCAGAGCACTTGCTGAAGGTTTTGCAACTAAGGTTGCAAGCAGAGAGGGTTTAACGATGAAGGCAACTTCATAGTTAAGTGTGCTCAAGCTAGAGTAGTACTCGATGGGTGACCTCCTAGGATGTCTTGGTGCTTCACCTCCATGCGAATCACCTAGATGCAATGAGTGCTAAGTGTTCCATTCATTCTCATGAGAGATAGGTTCGTGTGAACCACTACTCATGAAACATGGGTCAATGAGTTTGATTAAAAAATAACACAGTTGAATCATGATAGCAATATCACAAAGAAAATGAATTCAATAGTCAATATCATGAGTGTTAAGAAGATTTTAAGTACCCCAAATCTTGAGACGAACAATATTGTTTTCAATGAAAAAATAAGTGATCATGTCAGAATCTCATATTTCTCATTCCAAGATCAGCACATCAAAGTCCTTTCAGGTAGAGAGACTTTCCAAAGAGCCCGCTGTCAATATCCCGAAGAAAACCACAAAGTAAGACTACATGTCACAGTCATCATGCATGCTCAAAGAAACAATCTGATAAACCATAAAATCAAACATAAGCAACTTAAAGAAGGACAAGGAAATATGAAATGAAATAGAAATGTTGAGATCCTTGTGTAAGTAATTATCTTCTCAACATTCTGAGGATAGACATACAGAAACTAGACCAATAAGGCATGTCGAAAACAATCAGCAAATTCACATGTATCACCTTGATTGTATAGAGAATCTGAGGATCGTAATTTTTTATATCAATTAGTATAGTTTATGTAACATGTGATATTGAAAGAAATGATAGAAAGAACCAAAGTCATGTCAAATTAGTATACAAAAAGCACCAATAAGCCATCAACCTAGGTACTTCTAACTGACAATGCAACCAATAAATCATCCCTTCAAGTATCAGATAACCATAACATTTCCCATGTTATAGCAACACTATTAGTCAATAAAGAGCTTTGAAATTAAAGATACGACAGTTGCCAGGGAAACAAAAATAACACGGATAGAAATATCCCATATGTCGAATAGTTTTTATCTACAAGACCAAGATTGATATATACCTTTGAATTATTATAATACCAAAGGAGAAAGCCATGCTAATTAGTGCCCTTCAAATAGAACAAAATATGAGTGAATGGAGAATTTAAAATATGGAGGGGCATGAAAAACATAATCCATAAGAAGACTTATATAAAATGTATTCCATGTCACTACAGAAAATAAATCCCCCAATCCACGAAATAAATGAATGCCAAAGGAAACACTTTAAAAAATTATCAAGCTTTGCAATATGGATATTTCCAAATTATATCGATCTTAACCTTGAGCCAAACTTCAATATTCCTGAAAATATAAAGCCCAATCACCTCAGTTCAATAATCAAATCATACCCAGCAAGGAATACAAACAAACATGTATGAATTTACCAAATTCAAATAGTATACACATTTTAGCAATTCATACAAAAGGAAAGTATCATGTAACGAAATTTCAGAAAGGCAAATTAAATTAGAAAACAACACAAAGGTAAAAGAATTAAAATCCATGGGGGCATGGTAATCAACATTAGTAAACCTATGTATTATGACAACCATGTAACTATGAATCACTAATTCTCATATCCCCAGATAGCTTACTAATCAGAAGAGCCATTAAGCATTCATACCTGAGGAAGGGTATCACTTCCCAAAACCTCAAAATATAGGGGTCGGAGTTCATCTTTAATCACTTATAATTAGGTACATTGTTCATTTATGGCTTGGTTAGCCAATGACTACAATGTAATTTTCCTGTCTGTACCAGTGACAAATTGAGTAAGAATTGAATAATTATAACTGGGCTAAGATCTTGTCTAATAGATATTGTAACTACCATACCATTCATTTTTAATTAGACAGAGTGTAAAAGGTAACCATTAAGTCACCTTCAACATAATGTCTTTTATATTAAGAGAAATGGCTAATTCCAAGCCAAAAGAAAGGGCCTAAAATTCAGCATTATTTTTAGTACCATTTATGCTTCTTAACAATGTTTCATCATTCTTCCTTGTCTTATTAAGTCATATTTTATTTTTTCATAATTTCTCCTATCCTCATATTCAGTCTGTTTTAGTTGAACCTTTCTCTACCTTTTAGAATGTCACTACTAATTGAATTTTATCAATTTCATGTATGTGTATATATGCTAATTCATACATGTTATTCATGTTTCTCAAAGTTATCCATTTTTACTTATTGTGTGAACTTAAATATAATTGCATTTCATCCTAAAATATATTCTCCAACCCAAAGCATCCTTTTCAAATTCATATATTCAGATTTACTAGCACACAAACATAATTCACATTATGAATTGAAGCTTCTATCAAAGTAGTGATATTCTCTTTTATTATTTAAAAACTAATATTTCCGTTGTGACACTGTTGTGTCTTGGATAGTTGGATTATTATTTTTTAACTTACTAAAAGAATTATTTACATACACCTTTACACCCACCGTCGTGGACTATTGCCAACATGATAGATGAAAACCACAACCTTTTGAATATCTTTGATAAGGTACACATATTTATCTTGAGGATCAGATGTTCCTTCATATTTATCATATTTTAGATAAATAGCATTTGTTGGAAATGGTATCATGATTAAAGACTTGTCAAACGGAAATGGACACAAGGCTTCAATAGAAAAAGGTTTAGGAGCCCCACTTTGTTTTGATGTGTCCAATTGTATCTGAAAAACCTAGAATTATTTGTTCATTACATCAATGGGGTTAGTCTCAGCTTCTTCTCGTTGGAGCTTTGTGACACCATAATCATGTGGAAGCTTGAGACCCATTTGTGCTAGGTCTAGGAAGTACTTCTCCTTGTCTTTTTCCAATACTTTTTCCATGAGTTTCATAAAGAAAGGGATTTTTATAGCCTCATTAACCTTTTCATCAGTTAACTCCTCATCATCAGGGTCTATATTGCCCCCGTTGTTGGTATTGTTCATCCCTTGATTGTTAGGATCCATGTTTGTCCTTATGTTGGTATTGTTGTTGGATCCTTTGTTGTTTGGATCAACATTTCCTTGTTTGTTCATATCTTTGTTCATGTGATTAATCTGATCAGGATCTATATGGCCAAATGGAAAAGACATCCTTGGTTCTATTTCCTTGATGGGTTTGTGTAAGGTTTTTGCAGAAAAAGTATCACCCGGGAAGGGACACTCTTGTCTCAGATAAGATCCGTTTGGTTTTAGGGTAGTCTTGATGTAATGGGATCGAGTAAAAACTAACATTAACATATGTCAAATGAAGATCTTAGGTTTCAAACTCCCTTAAATGACCAATCCATGAATAAATTTGCAAAATGTCTAATAATGATATATTCTGATCAAGTTAGGTATCCACAGTGGTAGAACGCCCAAAAGGGTATCCAAAAACTAAACTTTCATGTTTTCAATCCTTCGGTAGATACCCACTGTTTGGCCTTTTAAAATTCTGGGCAGCTCTTACCTGTGTGTAGGTGGCCTTTAAATGTTAGCAAGTGGTCATTGGAAAACCTATATGTGGTGCTCTATAGTTGACAGGCGGTTTTGAAATATTTGTATGCGGCAATTTCCAGTAGTATACGTGATTGTTTGATGCTTGTAAGCAGTATTTTAAGATTGACAAGTGGCCCAGTTTTTTTTGTAAGCAGCTCTGAAATGATGATATGCGGCGCTTTACTGATCAAACTTGATTTTAACAATTTTATTAGTATTTTATGGGTTTAAAAGTTTAAAGTCTTTGATTAGATTTATCAAAAAATATTCTTGCATGAAATAAGAGTACAAGCTCAACACACACATCAAAATTGTACCATTTTCCTGAAAGCACACTAAAAGTGTATGTTCTCAGATGTTTAAACAGGTTTGCACAAGAATGTCTTCCAAGAAATCTACCTTAGTGTCAACAAATTTGGCTTTTAATCATGGCTCTACAAAGGTAGGTCTGCTACTTTATTGGCTCTCAAACTATTCCAGTCTAAATTTTGATAAGATCCTTTACCCCTTTGAGGGCTTCTCACATGCACAAAAATACAATTTTGTGCAATCCCGGCGGACTACTAGAGGAAGTGAGGATGGCTTGCACAAGTTTTAGTCACTTTCTGATTAAGGTAAAGTGCACTATTTATAGTGGGTCAGACGATATTGTAGTAAAAGTGAATATCTCCCACTTTGGTTCGTTCCCTCTCACCGTCCTCGTAAGGAAATTCTCAGGAGATAGGCCCTTTAAAGTTATATTTGGCTAGCATGTTCATGAAAAGAAAGAATTGAACTCAGTCCAACAAGTTTGGGAATCTGATTCACGCAAAGAGTGAAGAGCATATCCCTATTGTTTTTCTTTTGTTCCAAACACCTCAAACAGGTTTGTTCATATTCAACCTCTTGATAAGGAGGTTCTTAAAAAAATGAGATGTGTGGTTCAATTAATCCTTCCTTTCTTTTTACCATCCAAACTTGACACATTTGGCTTTTTGATCAACTTCAAAAAGTTGAGAGCATATACCTAATGTCTTGTTCGAATAGAAAATAGTAAGGTGTCCTTATTTATACTACATTCAAATGAATTTCCACAAGTTAAGTAATGCAAGCTTGATGATATAAGTACCTGATTTCGATGCTAGCAAGGCTAGGTGCATTTTTGAGTGTGTGGCTTGTTTATACTCACCTAGTGGCAATCGTTGTAACCACCTAAATTTGGTCTATTCCAACTATGGACCCTATTTTCCCTAAGTGTGATCATGCCCCCGATTATGTCCAAATGACCCTGTTACTACTTGGCATAAATCTATTTAATATCCTAGGTGATTTTTATCACTAATTTATATTAACTATTATAGCCGTATAATTTAAATCAATTCAAACCAATTAAATCAAACCAAAATCAAACATGGCTATAGTATTTAATTATAAAGGAATTAAATAAATCCCTAAATCAATTACCCACTTGCGAATAACCCATTCACCCTTGCTAATCTAATCCTAATTCTAAATTCTACCCTAACCCACCTCCTAATGTTGTCACATTCTATTAAGGAATGATTAACAACTCCACCCACTTGAGAAAGTCAAATTTCTCAAGCTTGACTCTCTCTAAATCAAATTTAAACAAAATTGAATCAAATTCAGATCAAGATCAAATCAAATTCACATCAAATTGAATCAAATTCAGATCAAGTTCAAATCAAGATCAAAATCAAGATCAAGATCAAATCAAGATCAAATCAAATCAAGATCAAGATCAAATCAAATCAAGATAAAAATCAAATCAAATCAAATCAAGATCAAATCAAATCAAATCAAATAATTTGATAACTCAAATCACTCTTAATTTCTTCTATAAATAAAATGAGTTTTAAGCTCAAATGGCCCTTTCTCTTACCTTGTTTTAGGCCCTCATTTTTAAAGTTAAATTGCATTGCTATGCTATTTAGATATCTATAGCATTTTAGTTTCAATTCCATGCATTGTTATAATGTCAGTTTTCATAGCTTAATTACATGCTTTCTAATTATTTAGCTTAGTTTTCAATTAAATATCTCATTTTTAGGAGTGTATTGTCACTGAATGGTGCATAATCTGAGGGCATGATTATGTCATTTTTTAAACTCTTCCTAGATAGGGAGCAATAGGTCGATGTTAGGATTTTGTTCTTATATGTTCACTAATCCTTGTTTTACACTAACATAATGACTTATTGAAGTGTTGTGTCGCAAGCAACAAGTGCATCATTTGACACTCACATCTCTGGCACCCACCGTGGGGCTTTGATGCTCTTATTTTATTTTGCAGGTTGAAAAAGACAAGAAGACTATATTCCTTCTATCTTCTGTCTACTTTCTCTCTATCATATTTCCACAAATATCATTGATACGCAAAAAAAGAAGATTATATTCCTTCTATCTTCTTTCTACTTTCTCTCTATTACCCATTTGTGGAAATATGGTCTATATCACTAGGACCATTATTTGTAAAAACAT
>MU226013.1:1852249-1865409 GCA_018584345.1 Thuja plicata | reverse complement strand
ATTTGGAAAGAGACCAAGAAAGGGGATCTTAAATTATGTAAATTGATTGATTAATATGATTAATGACAGTAATTGAAAAGAATAGGAGAAAGTACCAACCTTCCAAAATGGCAGATCAAAGATTGTTTCTTTCTGAGATCTATAGACTATTTCTGGAGATGCTGAAAGTTGATACAAAACCGGAACACAAAGACAGACAAAACCCAGAAATATTTTAACATTTTGATGTCCTCTTATGAAAAAGGTCGACCTTGTACCACTTTTTCCAACTCGATCTGCTCAACTCCAAAAGTATCCCTGTTTGCACAGTCTGAAAGAAATCTGAAAAGGGTATCCAGATATGGCCTCAGATCTACAATCCTGAATTTGTACCTACAAGAAAAGTGTTTGTTTGTTGGGGGAAAGGGGTTTGCCTTGGTAAAACCCTGGTTTTGGAATTAACCTTAATATATGTAATTGAAGATTGCATAAAGAATAACAAAGCAAAACTCAAATTCACCTTGCTTGTAATGTCCTTGTGGCGGCTTCAAATCCGTGGATCCACAAGTATGCTTCAAAACATGGAATGTATAATGGAAGGATGTCTTCAATCTCTTGCTTGTAGATCTCCAACACCAAGTCTTAAATGGATTCTTGAACTTGACAAGGGCTTTGGAAGAAGATGGATGGAGAGATCACCAAAAGGGCACTTTTTTGGCTTGAATCCTTCAATGGCCTCCAATGGATCTCCTTCATCCAAATGGATACTTGAGAATGATGGATTCTTGCTTCAAATATTTCTTAATTTCTTGCTTGGACTTCACTTCATAAGGATGCTTGATGCTTGATTAGAAGACTTCAATTGCTTGAGCATGGTTAGACAAAATGTGAGGAGAAGGCTCCCTTTTATATGAAATTAGGGCACAATCTTCTAAGGAGGCCTACATAGGATAATTAAATCATAATTTAAGCCTTTAACCCTAGGAGAGGACCTATATTAAATATAATTTACGAATCAACCAATTTCAAACTCAAAACAGCCGACCCGCAAGCGGGAATAAACTTTTTGTGAAGACCGACATCCCGAAAACCAAAAGTTCCCAGGATTTGGACCTTGGGACAGGGTCAAGGTCAGCCCTATCCTAGGATAGGGCTAAGGTTGACCCTATACTAGGGCAGGGCTGAGGTTGACCCTATCCTAGGAGGTCGACCCTATCCCTAGATCCTAGGATCGCAGGTCAGAGACCCAAAATGCAGAATTTAGGTCTGGAAATAGAGGTTAGAAAGGCAGGTCAGGTGGGAAGCCATGTCAAGATTAGGAACCCATTCAGAGGTGTTTGTCATGACCCCAAACCACTCACTCAAAAGGATAAACCAGTCTCCTATGGAAGTGCTTCCATTTTCTGACTATACAGGAAGATATTCAAGCTGACTTTGTGATATAGAAAACCTCTATCAGATTGGTATTAGAGCTCTAAAAGACTTGGGCTAGGAAGCACATGAGTTATCTTGAATCCATGAGTGAATCAAACATGGTGACCAAAATAGAGTTGGCTAAGAAGATGGATGAAAGAGAAGAGAATAATAGATTCCTAAGAGAATATTTGGTAGAGATGGATACTTTGCTTGATGAAGTGCAAGCTACGACAACATAAGTAAGTTGTTAAGAGATAGAGAAGGAAAAGGAAAGTTAGTGGTAGAAGAAGATGTAGGGATAGAGTCTGATCTAGTAATAAAAGATGAGTCATTCCTTAAGACTCTAAAGGCCATGAGCAGCAACTTATTAGAAGTTTTACCCTTATTGAGTGGTAAGATCGAACCAAAGGTGGTCATGGATTGGATTGAGGGGCTAGAAAACCACTTTGAATATGATAGTGTGACAAAGGCTCAAAAGGTGAGAGTAGCCAAAACAAGGTTGAGAGGGACTGCCCTCACATGGTCAAAATTTATACAAGATGAGAGGGTAAAGGAAGGAAACAATCCAATTACGAGTTGGAAAGGCATGGTGGAAAATATTAGGGAGACTTATCTACCAGATGATTATTAGTTGCAAATGGTTGTACAAATATAATTTAAGTTTATATGATACATTTGAAAGGTAAAATAAAATATTAAGGCTAAGTGGTTATTTTTAAATTGAGAAAATTAAATTCAATAAGATATTTCTGAGCTAAATGGAGCACTATTAGAATGTTGTTATCTATAATGATGGTTAAAATTTTTAAATTTTACATTTAGAGTAGATGTATGTCAAGGATATGTTATTTCATGGAGATTTAGAAGAAAAAGTCTACTTGGAATAAAATAAAGAATTTGAAAATAGCTATACAAAATATTCAACTTGTAAGCTAATTGTATGGTTTCAAGAAACTTATAGAAGCATAATCTCAAATTTTGGATGCATATTAAAGGGAACTGGGTTTTTCTAGGATTAAATCCTTCATATTACAAAAAGAGATAGCTAACATCAAAATAAATGAAGTCAATATCAATATAAAACCAACAACTACACATCAAAAATCTAAAAAGGGTACCTGACCCAAAAGAAAACAAGAAAAATATCGTCATAGACCAACAAGCTTAGAAAAAAGTTTTTACAACCTTAGTAGTCTCCACATCTTTACATATGAAATCCTCTTTAATATATAGAAGATGGAAAACATATAATTTTTGATTTCTCCTTATTTCCTTTAACATGGTTGTAGGTTCTTGCAGAGGGTCCTTCACTAGAACTTAGTCTTCACTTTTATCCTGACCTGTCATAGGTGTAGAAGAGACCACCAATTTATCCTTTCTCACAGAATTTTCATTGAGATATTTTTCTCTATTACTCATCTTCCTTAGGTCATCAGAGCTATTCTCCATTTCTAATCTGCTTATAATATTTGGCTATGAAGGCAACCACCCAAGATCTAGAAGCCAAATGGAAAGTACAATAATAAGAGAGATTCAATATGACAAGAATCAACTATATTCCTAAAAAGAATGCAATATAAAATGGATCAGCCATATTGACTAAATAAAAACCAACTTAAATGAAAATTACATAGGATACCCCTTTCTTATATAGCCAAGGTGAGTGCAAAGGAGTAAGTGTTATTGTCTTATCACATGATTGTCAAGAGACAACTTATCACCCATCAAAGGTTGAATTACATGTCAACCAGAGGTGGTTCATCCTCTAATGTATAATAAATTATGTGCAGTAGGTGTAACAAAGGAAGAGAGTGATCAAGTGATATGTACACTAAGGTCTATGCATTATAATTGCAAAAATTAGGTAAATTATGAAAGTATACTTTCTGATCGTAGACACTATAAAATTATAGAACCATAACAAATGTTTTTTTAAAAATGCACTTTCCAAAATAATTGAACCTTAAAATGAGTCTATATGAGCCTGAATGAAGCCTTGGAAGTTGCAAAAATGGTTTTATGCAACTTTCTTAAAAATTTAAAAACTAAAATCTCAAAGCACTTGCAATATTGCATAGAATGCAAAATTCTACCAAATTTGAAAAAAAAAACTCAGAAAAAGTAGTTTGGATGATTGAGATAACATTGTTTTAAAATTTCTTAGGTAATTATGACACATGAATTGTTGTCACACCTCAAAACTTCAAATTACAATATATTAGGCCTCCAGTGTCTGATCTGGATACAAATTATAAAAAAGTCAATCTTGGGATGTTTGGACCTCCTAAACGCGATACCAGCCTCTTATTTACAGTAGAAAGCTCCAATTTTGACCTTCAATAGAATGTCACAATGAGGACCCACCAGAATATGTACTTAAATGCCTCAAATAAAAAACCAATGGAACTTTATGGGCTCCAATACCATGTAGGATTTTTCTATGAAGGTAGCCACCCAAGATCTAGAAGCCATGAGGAAAGAAAAATAACAAGAGATAATCAATATAACAAGAATAAACTATATTCCTATCAAGAATGAAATACTAAAAGGATCAAATAGATTGACACAATTGGATCAATTAGAATAAATATTACATATGAGACCCTTTGATTACATATCCAAGGTGAGTACAAAGGAGTCAATGAGTCAATGACAAGTTACATTATCTTACTACATGATAAGAAATAGAAACTTATCACCCATCGAAGTTGGAACCACATGTCCATCAGAGAAGGATCATCCTCCAATGTGTAATAAATTATGTGCAACATGTCCAACAAGGGTGGAGAGCAATAAATTATGTGCAACATGTCCAACACAGGTGGAGAGTAATAAAGTGATAAATGCACTAAAGGTGGAGTCAACACATAAAGTGAAATGTTATAAGATGATAACACCGCCTAAATTAAAAATGCTCCTAAAAAATATTATGTAGTCCCTAAGTAAGATTAAGTAAGGTTTAATTAGTATCTTGCTGAGAAATAACCAAGGTAAAATACCTTTATTACACCAACATCGTTAATAGCCACCATGACTCTAAGTTTTTCATGGATCTTGCTGATAATTTCTTCCACGATTTTGATCTTTTCTTCATCATTAGTTTTCATGGTTTTAACATCATCAAACATAGCTTGAATAAGGGAAAGTGTCTTCTTGGAATTTTTTATGTCAAAAAAGTTCTTATATCCTACTATTGATTATTAACCTTTGAATTGAAGAAATTGACAACCCCTCTCAAAGAATTAACTTCAGAAGCCAACCCATTTAAAACTTTAGGATTTCCATGAGAAAAATTTTTCTCAATAGATAGCATATCATATGCTCTCATAGAAGAGGATCCTTATTTAAGGTCAATATGGTCTCTTTCTACATTTCAATAATGATTTATATATAAAAATTCACCTCATTAGGCCCCACTTTAAAATATAGAGCATGGTTTTGATACCCCACATCCCCACCTTTCCTTGGTCCCTCTAGATAGCTAGGGTTATCATTATTCTCTAGAATGTTGGGGTCAAAATCCTCACATCAATTCCCAAGCTCAATCTAGGATAGTTTCTTCTCCTTTTAACAAGTGATTAATATTTTTCCCCTTTCTACTCTTATCTCGGCTTCTCCTTTCCTAGGCTACTTGGTTTTTTTGGTTTGGGTAGGGGTAAAAGAGGTTAGGACATAGTCCATAAGAGGAACATAATTAGGATCATCCAAATTTTTCTCATACCCTCTAGGTTGTTCTTGATTGGCCATAGGGAGTCCCTTTTGTTGTGTTTCCTATTACCCCTATGGTATGAATCTTTGAGATTCCGCTTTCTTTGATTACTTGGTTGTTTTCGGTTGGGTAGGAGTAAAAGAGGTCAGGACATAGTCCATAGGAGGAACATAATTAGGATCATCCAATTTTTTCTCATATCCTCTAGGTCATGCTTGATTGGCCATAGGAGAGTCATTTTAAGGGTGTTTCCTATTATCCCTATGGTAGGAATCCTCTTCATCCAATAACTCATCATATGGGTTTATAGACTTATCTAGGAAATGTGCACATACATTCTGTGTGAATTCAATCCTCAGTTTGGGATGAGAAGGCTTTGAGCCTGGATGGAAATTAATTTGACATGGTCCATAATAAGTAAAATAATTCCATCATGAAGGACCATGGAATTCTAATTCTTCCTATGTTCATTTATACAAGCTCAAAGAGAGAGACGAGAAAATAGTTGGGCATTAAAACTAATATTTTATGCCTAAAATAGTTTAAAATCATGAAAGGGTAACTAAGAAAGCTAATAAAGAGGACATGCAAAATGATGTACCTAAGAAAAATATCAACGATGTCCATCTAGATGGGTTTTATATTTCCCTAATCATAGCCTTCATCATTAGTTCACTTGACCTTATCACATTCATCATCGTTGAAGAATATGGAGATATCTTCAGGTGAAACTAGGCGGTCTTTGTAGAATGTTCTACCTTCAATCAATATACCAGTGACTGTAACTATAAGTTCTTCAATGATAAAGATATTAATTTAATAGATGCATAGAATTCTATTCTTCCATCCATCAACAAAATATTTGGTAAAGACCAATTCATAACCATGTAATTTCTCCAGGTATGAATAATACCTCCTATGCAAAGCTTTTCCCAAATCAGAGGGTCATTTACGCATTTCTCACAAGTGGGCCCAACCTTGTTTCTGTCACCTCTCATTGAAAAATAACAAAGACAAAAAAAAAATAAAGAAAAGAAAAAATAGAGAAAACACAATGGAGAGAATGCACAAAATACATTTGGTTAAGAGAGGGGCTATGATCACGACCCAATAAATCTCCCACTTGGATTTATTTCCTTTATATCTCATCATGGTCTCTAGACATGTTGAGCTTCAAAATCTAGTGAAGAACCTTAGAATCATCATCATTAGGCCAAAAGGATCCCATTCAACATGTTTAAAGGTCACCATATATAAGATTTTTAACTTTTAGAGACAAATTATAATTAATCCCCTAATAGCACATATTAAGTTTATGTACCCCATAGTTTGCATAAAAGCCAGTGACCCTATTGTCTTCTCAAAAAATATGCGACATAATGAACTCATCACAACCCTTAAGAAAAACTATACTATGATCTATAAGATTATTTATAGTCCATCTTGATTTATGCGTTTGTTTGAGATAGTTCATAGTGTTTAAAGAATCACTTTCAAATTAAATTCTTCTATATCGTTTCGAGATAGCCATTTTAATACCAATGTAGGTAACTCTTTTTCTAAGAGTAAAGATGATCATTATGTGTAATAGATTGTTTTTGGTGGTCACATTTTAGTTATTATTTTATACACTGAGTATATGACTACTTTTTGGAACACTATGGAAATAAATAGAGAAAATAAGCATTAATTATTTATGAAATTACAATATATTCCAAAATCCACTTCAAAATAATCATTTTTTTAATTCACCTTCACATTTACACATAAAATATTTATAACAAATTATAAAATTTATCAATCACACTATTGCTATCTGTAACATAAGAAAGAGATGTTGTTACCAAAATGTAAGATATAAAATGTGTATTTGAAATGTAGGGGGTAGATAAGATGTTCTCCTTTTATCCTTAGGTACACAAATGAAGGATCCAAATTGATTAACACTAAAGGAAGGATCAATGCATAAATGAATCAATCATTTGGAAATAAGCGTAAAGAGGAATATCTTAAATTCCCTTTTATAGGAAATAATGTGTGATAGATCTAGAAAGATTAAGAACTTTAATTGAAATGGATCAGAGGAAAGTACTAATCTTGAAATGTTATGGATCTGAAGAATGCTTCTTTCAGGGGTCTGCACTTAGTTTCTGGAAAATCTAAGACTGGCTCATGAATAGAAACGCAAAAACAAACAAAACCCATAAATCTTTTTTCATTTTGACACAGTTACAATTTTGACCCTCAAGTCAATGTCACCATTGAGCTAGAATTTCTGATTCTGACCTAGGGTAGAATCGACCTCAAAAGTATCCAATGGAAAATCTATTTTTGGATCCCAAAAGTTTGCTAAAAAGGGTATCCCAATATGCACTCTGATTTGGTGTTTCAAACCTGTATCTACAAGAAAATAGTTTTGTTTGTTGGGGGGGAGGGGTTTACTTTGGTCAAACCCCAGTTTTGGAATTAACCTCAAAGTATAATTGAAAGTACATAAATTAAACAAAGTAAATAAACAAATTCACTTTACTTGTAGAATTCCTTGTGGCGGATTCAAATCCATGGATCCACAAGTATGCATGCACCAAATAGATGTATAATGTAGAATGTAGAATGGAGAAATGTAGGATGTCTCAAATCAATTGCTTGTAGATCTTCAACACCAATCTTGAATGGATCTTTGAATAGGAAGAGGCTTGGAGGAATGTGGATGGAGAAATCTTCAACAAGAAGGCTCCATGGAGCTTGAATCTTTCAATGGACACCAATGGATCTTCTACATGAATTGAGTGCTTGAATTCTTGGGAAATGATGAATGCTTCAATGGCTACTTGGCTTGCTTCAAATCTTTCTTCTTCACCTTTAGATTTCACCTCTTAAGTCTTCAAGTCCTTGTCTTAAATTGTTAGAGAAAATGAGAGTAGAAAGCTTCCTTATATATGAATCTAAGGAACAATCTTCTAGAGAGGCTGACATAGGAGAATTAAATTCCAATTAGACCTATGCACCTAGAAGATGACATATATTAAATATAATTTAAGATTTGTTGTTTCGAAGAGCAAAATAGCTGACCCAGAAGCGGGAATTAACTCTTTCCAAAGCTAAACATCTAGAAACCCTAGAAAATTGGAATTTGGACAATAGGTCAAAAAAGGTCAATTCTAACCTAGGTCAAGGTCGAGGTTGACCTTAACCCAAAAAGGTCAAATTTGACCCTGAGGTCAAAGTCCCAATTTGTAGTTTGGAGTGTCAGAACCAAGCTAGAAAAAGTAGGAAATGGGGAAGAATAGGGGAAAAATCTAGATCCAAGTCAAAGACTGATTTAAGGTGCTTGACATGACCCCAAAACACTTACTTGGAAGGCTAAAATAGTCTACAATGGAAGTGCTTCCAGTTTCCAACTATAGATTTAGCTTCCACTTTAGCAAGAGTATGGATTGAATGCAAACTCTTGGTAAAGGAGATCATAAAGAAAAAAATAATCTTATTGAAATCAAAAGGGACAAAGCAATCCTCAAGCCCCTAGGGACTTAAATATTTATCAACCCTAAGATCATGATAAGAGAGACATCACCAGTTAAGGAGAAAAAGAGAGAGGGTGTGATTACCTCACCCAATGAGAACTTATATCCCATTGTGAACCACACAAGGAAATAGTGCAACTAGAAAGATGGAGTTGAACTGCCTAGTGAATGTGGCTACTCACTAGTCAAACCATCAGGCAAATCTAGTCTTAAGGACACCTTTCAACCTAAAGGGATCAAAAAATTATATATTGAAATTGGAGGAATCAAGAGATCTGTATAAATTTAAATTGGAGAGATCACGATATCCTGTAAAGTAAAAATATGAGCTCTAAGGATTAGTTTTTAATCTATAAAGGGAAAAAGTTTTATGTTTTGAAAATATTTTGAACGTGTGTGTGTGCAAAAAGTGATTAGAGTGTATGCCCCTGTTAGCTCTTTTTCTTGCAACACTTACCTAATGATGACAGTATACCTTGTATACTCAGTTGCAACCTCTTTTAGGCAAGAGAAAGACTAATTTCTAGGGATTGGATAAGATCCTTCTTCGTTTTTGAGCTCCACAGACTCAGGCAAGTTTTACCTTTTGAACATTACTAATATCTCAGTCTATGTATTTGGTGGATTGTTTCATTCACTGGGTATGAATCAAAAACCTCACTGTAACAACTCATAAAACAATTTAGAGATTGCAATAACTAGTTTGAAACAGAGTACTATAAGCCAGGCTATGGTTTTGAGAACATACACCAATGATTCAAGGATTTGCATCCTTCTTCCTTTTGATTTTAGGAGGGATAACCTAATGATTCATTCTCTAAAGAATCAATAAAGTGGACACTGTCTTGCTGACATAGGTCCTTAGTGAGTTCAGCTCATATATTTTAGTGACAAGTATGTTTAGAATAGTTTTGAATGTCTTAAAAACTTAGATGATGATAGATTATCAGACCTAGGTCTAGATCAGTGCTTATCCCTTGGGTTACAAAGTCAAAAGCTTGAAGTTTCACATAAACAAAACACTGTAAGATGCCTTACAACCTACATGCAATTAGGATAAGTTGCCTTACAAATTATCTGATTACCTCTAAAATACTGTATCAAATCCTTAAATACTGATATGCTTCCTGAAACTACTCACAAAACTTAGTTCTTTACATGAAAGAAACTTGCAAGTAATTAGATAGTCACCTTGTAACCAAAATACCTCAGACTGCCTTACAATCTTAATCATAAAAAAGCATACATAGGAAATAAAGAGACAACAATAAAGAAGAGTAAAATTACACTGTATTTTATTGATGTAATTCTTCTTTCATACATAATAAAAAGCTTTGAAGCTTAAACACAGGCACAGATTTAGAAAGACTGATTCTTTACATTAATTTTCATCCTCCCCTCTTTTAAAATACAACTCTCTCCTATATATATAGGTCTTCAACCATCTTGGAATCCTTTTCAAAAGGATGCTACAAGCTTCGGATGGTCTCAGAAAACCTAACCCTAAAACTACAAAAGAGACAAAAAGAAAGAGAGAAAACAAGCAGTAGAATGACCAAGTCAAAAAGATAGAAACAAATATTCTTTGTTATTCTCCCAATCTAGTGACTTGATCTGATAGTGTACATAGTAGATGGCAGCAGTTATGTTGAGTCAGGATGACCGTGCTTTTAGATTTACCTACATTCTCCTTTTGCAATAATTGTCCTCTTTACCTTCAATAGTGAGGTACCAAGTAGTTATCCCTACTCATCGTCCAAAATTTCTTCTTCTACTGCTGGCTTCTTCCTCTTGGGTGTAGTCATCACCTCCCATGCTTTCACTTCATCATCTGATGGCCACTTGAAGTCCTGAGTACTCTTTATTTGGACCTTTTGCCTATCCCATCTCGCATCAGTGATATTTTTGATGTCTACTAGAAACTTATTGATGTCAATTTCTGCCTTGAAAGCTTCATCCAATATCTTATTGAACCCTTCTACATCAATATCAGTTCCTAAAATAAATGCCTCACTACTAGGCATTTTGCTATCAAACTCACCCCTCCAGGCATCTAAGACCTTTACTTGATCATCATCTCCTCTTAAGGAAGGTATAAATCTATTAAAATCATCATAAAAGAGGCTTAACTTTACCTCAATTTGGTTCAATTTGTGCTTAAAGAATGAGAGAGAAATATTAACTCTTTTGATCTTATCTTCAACTTTAGTGACTATCTCTGGCAAATTTGATCTCAGGGATTGTAATGATGCAAGCTTCTCAAATAACTGCGCCCTAGTAGACCAATTAGTAAAATATTGGTCGAGGATAGCCAAATACCCCATTACCTCGGTGTGCAAAGCTAGAAACTTGTTATAAGAATTGAGTATAACATCAGCTTTATCTTTTAAAATATCAATTCTGTGTTGCAGCACACCTTTCAATGCTCTTAATGCAATTGCATTTCCTTTCTCTTCCTCAGCCTTTTCCCCAGCCACCTCTTCAGACTTTGCTTTGTCTTCAATTTGCAAGGGCTATGGCACATACATCACCTAAGGCTTTGTTTCCAATTCTTCCATCAATTTCTTTATCATCTGGTCCCTCTGATAAAGTTGCACTTGGCACATTTATCTATCTTTTTCCAATGCACTAGTCTCTTCCAACAATGTGTTGCACCTTTCAGACAATTGCTTAGTTTTGTCTTCATTCAAGTGAGCCCAATGTGTCATGATTTGGGATATCTCTAAATCCCCTATATTTTGCATTGTCCAGACCATTTGATTTCCCACCATATTCTCCTGAATGTTCACTACTTGGGGTTTTTGGTCTTTTGGACACAGGCTCCACATTGCAAAGGCCTGAGACTTTGGGTTATACCCAAATCCTTTTATTACATCGCCTATTTTGACTTCACTAGCAATTTTGAGATCTGGTTGTTTCCTTATTTGATCAATAATGAAGGTGGATGCTAAATCCCAACCCTCAGCCAATAGTATTCCACTTCCCAATACTAATTTCCTAGCATCCTCTGGTGAAATATCCTTATTTTTAGGATCATAATTTTGCAGAGCCATCAATGCCTCATTAGTTATGGTTTCCTTGTCATCAACTGTTAGCTCTGCTCTAATTTTTTCTTTCTTGTACCATCTCAGGAAGTCTTTAAACTCTTCAGTTTTCACAAAATTATCATCATTTAAAAACTCTTGTTGATAAATCAATCTCTCATCAATACATGCCTTAAGGGGCATCTCAACCTCATCATCTAGATCAGACTGCTATTTCTTACCTTCTCTAATTGTCTTTCTTAGGTTATGATCATATAACCTATTTCCAGGTACTAAGGCCTTAGCCTTATCTTTCTTCTTATTCTACCCTTCAGTTGAAGGTTGAACCATCTCTAGTTTCTGCCTCTTTGCAGCAGGTTCTTCTATATCATCTGGTTGGGTAGCAACTGTCAAATCTATAATGTGACCCTGTGCTCCCTGCAACTGTGGTATTTCAGCAATATCTTGTTGTGATGAAGCATGCATAGTAGGACGTGCATAATCACTGTCACTACTACTATTATATTCTGACTCTGAATGATCAAGTGTCTGAGCACCTTTCTTGTTAAGAACTGTGTCCAGTTGCTCTATAAGCACATAATAGTTGTCTATCATGGCTTTAATTCTATCAAAATATGGGAGATCAGGGTAAAAACCCCCAAAAGCCAACCCATTTCTCTTTATTTTCTTTTCAAGTTTTAACAATTCTTGAATCCTCAGTCTTCTTGTATGAATATCATCTTCATCCAAGAGATTCCTTGTTGCATCTTCCTCTATACACTCATAGTGGACATTTGTATTGGGGATTGTAGGAGTATACAATCTCCTTACCCCTGCCATAAAACCCTTTGGGTCAATGTATCTATAAGGGGCTGCCCCCATCCTGTATCTTTCCAACCATTGACCTACTACATCAATGGCACCCTTGCCAATAGTGAAGTTAGAAATCTTAAATTGCCTAGGGGTCAATGTCCCCTCTTATGTGGTGCAAAATGCTCATTGTCTGTCAACAATAGCTGCCATATAAATTCCATTGCTGCCACCCTTGCTGGTACATAATATGGTAATAAATGAGGTGGGTGAATACACCCATATACCCTGATGACTGTGTAATTTTCTTCCAAAAAGAAGTCACCCCAATTATGCTTTCCACTCCAGCTATCTATATACTCATAGGGCCTAAGCAATTGTATGACCTTTAATGGGATTCTTGTTCTACTGGTCCCCAAACTCTGTACTATTGGATACACAATCCAATTCTAAAAGGCACAATAGTCACACTCCCTAGAAGTGTAATTCCAAAACCTCACCCAAAATTGAATAGGATTTGGTCCTGACTGATAGAATCTCTGAGGGGTTAAATTATTAACATCCATAATGACAAAATTGAAATGAAAAAGGAGATGCATAAGAACTGAGTAATGTAAAAACTTGGGCTCCTTCTCCTTTGGGTTCTTCATTCTCTTCTGGGTTGCAATGAAACCCTCATGCATTTCATCTATGATGTGT
>MU226013.1:1837975-1852199 GCA_018584345.1 Thuja plicata | reverse complement strand
TTTGGGTTCTTCATTCTCTTCTGGGTTGCAATGAAACCCTCATGCATTTCATCTATGATGTGTTGAATATAATCATAACTGGTATTAGAGTGGACCTCTTGTAGGTCCAACACCATCATCAGAATCCGTACATTAATATTTTTTGCATCACCATCTATCCCCAGCACTCTGCACATGGCATAGGAAACATACTTGATATAGAAGTGTAGATCCTTGTAATAATATGGGCTTTCCCTGGACATAGGATCTAAATATTTTTTCACTTCTTTTAACATATGTTTTAACAACTGGCTCCTAGCAATCCCAAGCTTCATAGTATACCTCTATTTTTGCTTTTTCATGTCAATTTTGGTTGACATGGTGCTGTATAAGCTGAAGGTTTGCATGAATGAATTTTTGTTCAGTATCAATAAGGCAGTGCCATCATCCCTCCTGATGGTCTTAGATAAAAAATCATAATGATTGGCTAGGTCTAAAAACAAGTCTACATCTAGGAAGACATCAGGAACAATTAACCTGGCTAAACCACAGGTCCAAGGGTTTGATACTAGGATGGCTTTGTCAGAATTTTTGTAAAAATAGTTGAAGAGGGAAAAACCTGTTGTTCCTGGAGTCACAGCATCTTGAACATCTTTATACTCATCAATGAGGACATTAGCATTGACCTTTTTATTCTGTGTCAAACCAGGAAGGAGACGGAGGAATTCATCTGAATAGTTCACGTTTCCCTTTGCCTCATCCTCCACCCTCTCACTTTCTCCGCTGGTCGAAGATACACTTACTCTGCTCATTTTTAAGTGTTTGAATTATCCTCTTCATTACCGATATTGAAACAAATCTATCACAGAGACTCACAGACTATTCCGTACACAATTTTAGAAACAATGAACGTATAAATCACAGAGAAATTTGCAAATCTTTGAATTTTACTCTATTTTGGCAACTGAACTCTTTAAACTTAGAAACTCTAAAAGCAAGGTGAATGTAAATGAAAAAGAAATCATCTCTTTATAATAACCATTCAAAGTACATAGCTCATGATTCTCAGAACATCAATTCTATCTTAAATTCCACATACTCTGAACATAATTGAAAAATTAGCCGTAGTTTCCTGAGTGTGATAGGAAAATCAAATTTGTAAAACTAAATCCTCGGCTAAACCTTATAAAATTCAAATGAGCTGACATGTCACCCTGGGATTGGCCCTCTGTCATACATCTCAGCTACCCTTTTTCTACATAGTAATCAAAATCTGGAAATCTGATTGGTCACTGAATAATTCATACTGACATATTTAATACTGGCACCTTTTCACAGAAATTAACATTAAGTGACAAGGCGAATACACTCATTTTCTTTGTCACTGATCCCAATCCTTAACCCATGATTTATCCGGAGACATAGCGACTGTGCAACTTCCTTATCTTTACTAACCAGAGTCAACCTTTGGCAATTACGTGACACAAAGCAAATCTAAGTTGCCAGTGGTTATCACTAACCCACATTCTTTTCTCAGACTATCCGACTAACAGTTAGTATTATCTTTCGTAGTTATTTCTTTGTTGCCAAATGTTATTTCTCTTCTGCTAGACAGCGCAACAACCCTTATTCGCTTAATCGCCAATTGCAGATGCTGAATGCCAAAAGACTTCATCTCATGACTACCCGACATACCTTTAGCCACTGAGTCACGAGGACTTTTCTCCTTAGGGTCTTTTATTCTCAAACTTGGTGACTACCGTAGGATCTTTTCATAATTTCATCTGACGACTATCGCTTAATCGCCAAGTAACTTATCACACCTTTAAAACATTCTGAGACCCTGCGACTAACAGTTACCCTTAAGTAGTCTTGTAGTCACTGAATACACTTATACCTTTAAGTGATCACTCTGAAATCCACTTACCTCCTCATAGATGTCTCATTCTGATTTGCAAACTGAGTTATCTAGCGACAACCTGACTGATGCTTTATCCAAACCGTAAAAGTGTAGTCACGAAGTCTCAGCAGTTTCAACTTAACCGGCCTCTTTTCTAGAGACTGCGTGACTAAAGGCTTTGCATTATACTTAACATTAGACTCATTCAGTGATTATGCGACAAAAGGTATTCGCAAAGTCTCTTAATAAACTCTTAACCATGGAAAACATCTTGCGATCACTCAAATGATCTGTGGGCCCACTGACATATTACTTCTTTGTTCAAAAGATTCAGCGATCACGCGACACAAAGTGAATCATGAAGTCTGGGAAAGAACAAGGAATATTTGGTTATTACATGAGACAATGCGACACAGGCTAATTGCTAAGTCGGAAAGAAAAAGGAATATTCTATTTTAAGTTATGCGACTAAGCCATTGTAATAGAGCTCATGACTTAAGTGAGGCAAAAAGTAACTGAGAAACATAAGCGAGTCAATGCCTTAGGGTTTTTCTTCAATTTTAAACATTGAACAAGAGCTAGGGTTTAAGACTTTGAACATTTTCACAGGTTTTAGGCTTTTAGACATGAAAACATGAAAACCTGGAGAGGGAAGACCATAGAACCAAGGAAAAAGAAGGCAAAACCTAGAATACAACCAATAGCCCCCACATTAAAGTCATTGCTAACACTTTAACAGGAGAAATGGCTTGAATGGAAATATAAACAACTCTACCGATTATGTTTCCACTATGAGATGCCCCCAAACAAAGACAAATGAAGGGAAATAACACATAAGCATACAAAGAACACATAAGGGATCTACCTACTATGGGGTTAGTATGATCATAGGATAATATGTATATATAGATATGATATTATTAAAAATGAATTGAAATCATTCCAAAAAGAAAGTAGAACTACAATCAAAATGGAGGAAATAAAACTCAAGAATTATGAAGAATATTCTTTTCGGACCACAACATGGAGACCAAAAAGAATCAGTGCTACTATATCGTAGATCCAAGAGGACTACACAAGGAAAACATTTATGAAAAATACCACAAGTACAACATAACATGAAAAAAACATATAGAAGAGTAAAGATACATATAGAGGAATTGTACAAGAAGTTTGATTCCTTTATCTCCTTGCACCAACAAAGTAACAAGGGTCGTATAAAAGAGTCTAACAAACATTTAGCAAACACATTACGGGAGAAGCACAATACAACATGAAAACACAAAAAGGGCTACCGTGAAGGATAATCCAATCAGGCACATCGCCTACCCTCCCCATCTTAGTTTATATCATTTCGGGAAGGTGGGAAACTTGCAAGAGGGACTATATCCAATACACTAGGAATAATATCTAGTTCCAAACAAGGATCCTCTTGAGAATTGTAATGTTCAATACTAGGTGTAATTATCAATTGAGTTGAAAGCATATGAGGTAAATCAGTATCAAGATCAATGGTCTCATATTCATCACTAGGATCAATAGGATCATCAAAAGTATCTTCCTAATCAAGATTAATTAAAGTAGGATCTAAGATGCGAATAGGATCATCATACTCATTCATCTGATCATTATGAACATAAAATTCTTCCAACACAATAGGCATAGGCTGGTCAAAAGAAGGTAAAGAATTTTTATGAACAGAAGCATAGGCCCTAGCATAAACTCTATGCTTCTTACGATGCTCATTAGTAGATTTTTTAAATTTTTCTTTGTTTGACACATGTTGAAAACTAGGAGGAATAAAAATTGGTTCCTTCGCAGTTTCTATAGGAGGACTGCTAGGATTCGTAGTAGGCTGAGAAGTGACACTGGGAAGTTGAGTAATAGAGCTTGTTGTAATGGATAAGGAGGTATAGAAGGAGTTGGAAAAAGACCAGAATTAAGATCTATCTAAGGCATGCTTAACTCGACAATCTTGTGATGTTTATAGGCTTGGTATGAATGAAAAAGGTTGTCAGGGCGATGAGGACATGAATTAGGTAATGAAGGCCAAAACAAATCAAGAGTAGCATAATCTCTAGGCCTATAAGATTGATACAAACTATGATTAATCAGTTTGACTTCTCCATTATGAATGAACTTAAGACATTTATGAATAGGAGAAGCAAGAGCATGCATAGAAGTTATCCAAGGAAAACCAAATATGACTTGAAATTGATTAGAAGTAGGAACAAAAATGAAGGTAGTGTCTACAACTTTGCCACAAAGTTTAATAGGAAAGTTAATAGAACCAAGTGGAGGATAGAGAAAACCATTACAAGTTTGGATCCATGCATCAGATGTATCATAACAATCATGTTGTATGTTTTTTCATAAAAATGTTTTCCTCAGTAATGAAATTTATTAAAGATGTGGGATCAACAAGAGAACGATGGGTAGGTATCTTATCAATCCTAGAATAAATATAAACGGGACCATCGGGAGCCTTAATAGTCTCAGAATCATCAAAGGTAATTGAGAGTTACTGAGGTCATTTATCCTTAGTTTGTTTCAGAGGTTTAGGTGGAACTTGAAGTTGAAGTGGAGGAGTTTGTTTTTGAGGTTTAGGTGGAACTTGAATTTGAAGTGGAGGAAAAGGATCTTGAATAGTAGGTTGAGATGAAATAACACAGTCTACATGATTAACAATGTGATTAAGATCATCCATCTTTGAATCGTAAACAATATTCACAGAAGATGGTTGAGCGATAATATTAATATCATGTGTAGGTAAAGGATTCGTATAGATTTAAAGGTTTTGATTAGGAGGAGAGATAGATTTTTTCCCATTACCATCACAATTATCAATAGATAAAGCATTAGAATCAATTAAGTCTTGAACTTTATGCTTTAGAGAATAACATTTTCAGTATCATGGCCATTTTGGCGATGGTATTGGCAAAAAGCTTTAGAATAAAAGGATTTTGATACTATCATGGTAGGGATAAGAGGTCGAATAGGAGGCAAGGTAATCATATTAGAACTTAACAACCTACTCATAATAGAATTTAAAGATTCAGACAGAGGAGTAAATGTACGATTCATATAGAACCCAGTGGATGCAGAAGTGTCATTGTTGGATGCAACAACAACTTGATTACCAACTACATTCATCTATTTATTAATATTGATATAGTTGTTAGGTTTCTAAAACTTATTAGGATTAGGAATAGCATCACTCTTATGAACTGGAAAAGGAGCCATTGGAGTGTTTCTCTCAAATTGACTCACTTGTAATTGATAATGAAGTGCTACACAAAGTTGTTGAAAAGAGGTAAATTTAGTAAGCAGAATCTTATCTCTAATATCCTTTTACAAATTTGAAATAAACATATGTTGAATATCAATATCAAGAATAGGATAAGAAATATGAGAATACAAATGCTTAAATCTACCAATAAAATTAGTCAATTTTTCCTTAATTTTTTGTTTACAATGCATTAAATCAGTTAACGACACTTGCAGACCAATGTTATTTTGAAATTGTTGGATAAATGTATTAGCAATTTTAGTAAAAGAATCAATATAATAAGGAGGTAAAGAACAATACCATTGTAAGGCTTTGTTATGAAAAGTTCTAGAAAAAAATTTAGCTAAAATCCTATGGTCATGAGCATAATCACTACAAAGGATTTGAAATGTTTTAACATCAATAGCAGGATCTCCTTTACCATTTTAATTCTCAAGATGAGGCATATCGGCTTGCTAACGGACAGTAGCATGAACAATATCTAAGGAGAAAGGAATACCCATGTCACATGTAGGAATGATAAAATTGGATTGGGTTAAAGATGAAATTTGTGGTGAAGATGACAGAGTTTGAGAAAAAATAATAATTGTGGAAACATTAGAAGAAATAGGTGGCATAGAAATATTAGGAATACTAGGAAAAGTGTAGGAAGCGATAGGAATGGATGACACAACCAGTGGAAAACTTGGAACCATAGTTGGAAGGGGATTGGAATAAGTAAAAGGAACACTATGAAATGAAGGTTGTGAGGTAGGTAGAGATACCGGTGGACCACTCATAGGAATAGATGAAATTGGGAGATATGTAGTCATCAAAGGAGGAGTATAAGTAGGAATGGTAGGTAAAGGAATAGAAGAAGGTCCCTCACTTGTAACAGGAGGAGTGAATCCTAGATCTAGAGCCTCTTGAGCTAAAGGTTTAACATTTAAATGCACAATATGAGTGATACCACGGAAGAGATTAATACCTTGATCACTATCATGAAGGAATTTCTTAAGAGCCTTTATAGCTTGGACAGAATCTTGATTATGGTTTTCTTGAATAAGCCAATTTCCCATTTTATCAAGTTCAGTTGAAAGTTTTTGGACTTGTTCATGAGGAACTCTTAAAGCATCATCCTCATCATGAGATGAGTGAGAAGAGTTGTGCTCCATAGAAGGATTCGAATCATGAGTGGTCAAATTGTCAACTGGGATCCTAAGGAAAGGAGAGGAAGACTCAGGATTAAAGGAACCCACAAGTCTATTGGTTCTTCTAAATGGGATACTATAATTAGTACTAGAAGTGGTAAAGCTCATACATTTGTTCTTCTAAATGGATTACTATAAGTAGTACTAGAAGTGGTAAAGCTCATACACCAATGCAATGCAAATGAACTAATTTAGGAAACACAAGATTTTGATTTTTAATTTTGGAAAAGTAAATGTAAGAACATAAAAGAAAGCTAACCTAATATGCATCCAAGATCTACCATAAAAGATGTAAATCTAACAGCAAAAAGAAAGATTTCTCTACCTCGGGTTCACCAAATGTAACATAAGAAATAGATGTTGTTACCAAAATGTAAAATATAAAATGTGTATTTGAAATGTAGGGGGTAGATAAGATGTTATCCTTTTATCCTTAGATACACAAATGAAGGATCCAAATTGATTAACCCTAAATGAAGGATCAATGCATAAATGAATCAATCTTTTGGAAATAAGCGTAAAGAGGAAGATCTTAAATTCCCTTTTATAGGAAAGAATGTGTGATATATCTAGAAATATTAAGAGATTCAATTGAAATGAATAGGAGGAAAGTACTAACCTTGAAATGTTACAAATTTGAAGAATGCTATTTTTGGGGTCTGCACTCAGTTTCTGGAAAATTTGAGACCAGAGCTGGAATAGAAATGTAGAAACAAACAAAACCTAGAAATCTTTTTCCATTTTGACACAGTTCTAATTTTGACCCTCAAGTCAATGTCACCATTGACCCAAAAAAATTTATTCTGACCTAGGGAAGAATTGACCTCAAAATTCTCTAACAAAAAATCTATTTTTGGATCCCTAAATTTTTCCAAAAAGGATATTCAAATCTGCACTCAGATCCACTAGTTCGAACCTGTATCTGCAAGAAAAATGGTTTTGTTTTTTTGGGGGAGGGGTTTGCCTTGGTCAAACCCCAGTTTTGGAATTAACCTCAAAGTATAATTGAAATTTCATGAATAAAACAAAGTAAATGAACAAAATCACCTTGCTTATAGAAGCCCTTTTGGTAGATTTGAATCCATGGATCCACAATTATGCATGCACCAAATAGATGTAGAATGTAGATTGTAGAAATGTAGGATGTCTCAAATAAATTTCTTGTAAATCTTCAACACCAATCTTGAATGGATCTTTGAATAGGAAGAGGCTTGGAGGAATGTGGATGGAGAAATCTTCAACAAGAGGGCTCCATGAACCTTGAATCCTTCGATGGCCACCAATGGATCTTCTTGATGAATTGAGTGCATGAATGCTTGAGAATGGATGAATGCTTCAATGGCTACTTGGATTGCTTCAATTTTTTCTTCTTCACCTTTGGATTTCACCTCTTAAGTCTTCAAGTCCTTGTCTTAAATTGTTAGAGAAAATGAGAGGAGAAAGCATCCTTATATATGAATCTAGGGCACAATCATCTAGAGAGGCCTACATAGGAGAATTAAATTCCAATTAGACATATACCACTAGAAGAGGACCTATATTAAATATAATTTAAGATTTGTTGCTCTGAAGATAGAAATAGCCAACCCGGAAGTGGGAATTAACTCTTTCCAAAGCCTGACATTTGGAAACCTTGGAAATCTAGAATTTGGACCATAAGTTAGAAATAGATCAATTCTAACCTAGGTCAAGGTCAAGGTCAAGGTCAACCTTGAACCAAAAAGGTAAACTTTGACCCTAAGGCCAAAGTCCTAGTTTACAGTTTGGAGTGTTAGAAACAAGCTGGAAAAAGTGGGAAATGGGAAAAAATAGGGGAAAAAGCTAGATCCAAGTCAGAGACCCATTCAAGGCACTTGACATGACCCCAAACCACTTACTAGGAAGGCTAAACTAGTCTAAAATAGAAGTGCTTCCATTTTATGACTATACACTATCTAATATAAGTGATTATATAGATCAATTAGTTACATACATTTATTTAATTTAATTAACTTAGCTTAACAAAGTGAAATGTTATCCCCTACCATGCAACCCCTCTACGACTACTTTCCCCTCCAAACCTCCCTACCTTGTTTTTTCCCCTTAAGAACTTGGTGGTGCAAGGCACCAAAGCTGTGTCCTTCCCTAGAGTAGATTAGGATCCTCAGGGATCAATTGGTAGATGAGAATAATGTAATAAGCCCATGTGTAAGATCTTTTGGATCATAGGTGCAATTATAAGCCAGGATGCCAAAGTGATCAAATGGGCCTTTTCTTGCATAAGTTATGATTTATAGGTTGATCACTAGGATTAGGTCCTAAGGAAATATTTTTGAAACCATTTGTGGCATTACATAATCCTAGAAGGACCTATTGTGAAAAAAGTTGCAAATTGTCAAAAATTTGTCAAAATGTTGCTTGACAACATTGACAACTTTTCAAAAGTTGCTCGATATAGTTGTAAAAGTTGAAAATTTGGTCCATAAAAAATTAAATTGTATTTATGACCATTGCAACTACTATTTAAACATTAATGAAGACCATTCATGGGGTTGGCAATGCTTGTAGAAACTTTTGGAAGGGAGAACTAATAAGAAATCATTTATTTTGTGTAATGTTACTGTGTTCTTTGAATTTGCAGGTATTGTACGGATTGGTACGGATGAAAATCCAAGTGAATTCATTTTTTTAAATATTTATATGCTCTGTGATTTTGATTGGGTGTGCATTGGTTTGGTCTGGTTTGGTGTGGGATAAGAAAAATTTAAGGTCACTAGCTCCTGCAACCCAGAAACTAAGGGCGTGTTATTCATGGAGTCCTAAATTGCTTTCCCGCCATGGGAAAAGAATGGCCCTCTGGGAAATACAAGTTAGGGAAGTCACCTTGGAGTTTCTTGAAGCCCAAAACTAGAATATTATGTTGGAGGGGTTTGCCACCATGCCCTACGTCAAATATCTTTATGTATTTGACCAGAAAAGTAGGAGATAAGGTGGGAAATCAGTCTCAATGAGTGAAGTGACTTGGGAGATGGTTGGGATCAACCATTTTGAGTGTAGGGAAGATTCCTAAGGGGTTTTGTTGGTTTCATGAACCCATTTTCAAACCTTTTCTTTGTTATCCAAGCCTGGTCTGGCTAATTAGGCCTGTGGAAAGAGTTAGGGTCTGATAATGTAGGAGTGAGGTCATAAATCCATCTCTTGGGATCTACAAGAATATGATAAATGGTATTCAAGAAGGTAATGATATTTCCAATTCGCTTGGAGAATTTGGGAGTTGTCCACTAAAAAGAGAGAAAGGAGGGCTTGTAGGTTGACTATCCTAATTTGATTAGGATAGATTGTGGGTGTGTAGGAACTCCAAAAGTGAGTGTTTCCTAGTGTATTAGGTTAGAGTAAGACCTTCCCACCATTGTATTGAACTCCCATATAGTTGGGATAGAAATCCTTTATTTTGGTCTATTTGATGGAAGTGATCCCTAAAGTATGATTTAGATTCAACTTGTGAGAAGTTCCTAGGAGTCAAGGAGAGTTGTGGAATAGTAAGTCCACCTAAGAGGAGAGACATAGACCCTCAAGGAGTTTTTGGATCAAGGAGAAGACTTGAAGAAAGGATTTTAGGTTCTTCTAGTGAAGGAAGACCAATCTAGGTTGTGTGGCTCATTTATCTACATCAAGTGGTATCAAAGCCACTAAGAACCTAATTGGATAGAAGAAGTGAAGATAGGATGTCTGAAAATTTGGAAGGAGAGAGGGAGATCCATCTATGAATAACCAATGTTGAGTTGGCCAAATTGGTCAAAGAACAAATGGTAGAAACCAAGGTAGTGAGAGAAGAGAATAGATCTATGAAGAGAGAGTTGGATAGACTGAGGGAAGAAGAAGAAGAAGAAGAAGAAGAAGAAGAAGAAGAAGAAGAAGGCACAAAGGTTGAACTCCCTATGTTTTATGGAAAACTAAATCCAGAAGAATGTGTGGACTGGGTTGAAGCCCAAGAAAATCAATTTGAATATGATAGGGTACTTCAGAACCAAACGATGAGAAATGCAAAATTAAAAATGAAGGTCTCTGCCCTTAGTTGAAAACAAAGATTAGGAAATAGTTCATACCTGAAGACTATGAAATCCTAATCCACCAAAGATTACAAAGTCTAAGGAAAAAGAACTTAGATGTGAGTTCATACACTAAGGAGTTTCACAAACTCACCTTGAGAGCCAAAGTTCTTGAGAATGAGAAGCAAAATATGGCTAGGTAATTGAATGGGATCAAGTACTCCACAAGAGATGAGTTGGCTTTGTTCAACCCCAAAATATTGCATGCGTGCTATCAAATGGAATTAAAGATAGAGAATAAACAAAGGAGAAAGAGTGACTCCCAAACTAGGGGGAGAGGTGGAAACTTCAGAGGTAGAGGAAGGTTTGGTTGTAGGGGACCATCTAACAAGTTTCTTGGGGAAATGAGTGGTCAACAAAAGTAGGAAGGAGAGACAAATCCTTTATGAGGATTTAGAGGAAGGAGACCCAATGGGAGAGGAAGATTTGGAGGAAGGACACCAGGAGTATTCAGTGGCAGATGCTTCACTTGCAACCATACATGACACCAGTCCTCTAGATGTCCAGAGAAGAACATAGGGAATAGCCAAGGGAGAGAAAGGAGAGTCCACCTCACTCAAGAAGAAGACACACAAAGTGTACAAGAATCAAGAGGGAATGTT
Source organism: Thuja plicata (assembly GCA_018584345.1). Classification (NCBI taxonomy): domain Eukaryota; kingdom Viridiplantae; phylum Streptophyta; class Pinopsida; order Cupressales; family Cupressaceae; genus Thuja; species Thuja plicata. The sequence goes on along the minus strand of MU226013.1, from coordinate 1,841,151 downwards.
GATCCAGAAGAAGGTGAATGCTTGATGTTCAAAAGGAATTTATTAAAGACTATTGTAGACAAAGAAATACCTTAGAGAAAGACTCTCTTTAGGACAATGTGCAAGGTGAAAGGTAAGTGTTGGAAATATATTGAGGCTAGGTGTCTAAGAGGGGGGATGAATCAAAAACCAATAAAACTTATTCTCCTTTCTCCTTTATTATATTGTCTAATCTAATTGCATGCATGAAACAGAAAAAAAATAAACATCCACAACACTTGACACAATATTTCGTTACCCAAAAACCTTCCAAATAGAAAGTAAAACTGGGGTGGGGATGGTACCCAAAAGAATTAGTACTGGAGTATAAATTTAGCATGTTAAAGCTTATAATTGACTATTTTCAATGGCCTTCCCTGTTAGGTGCAATAAGGATTGTTAGGTCCACCTTGTGAAAGGATATGTACAATAAAATTAAGTATGCAACTCTATTAGGATATTTGAAAAGGATTGTTAAGTCCACTTGGTTAAAGGATTTTGTTGATACACCTATTATGATGAACCAGTGGAAGATCTTCTTTGCAACTCTGATTTGCTGAATGAGATCCTTTGAAATAATAGTGATCAACTGAATGTGATAGATGAGTCTTTGTTGTTCCTTTTACAATGCTCTATCCTTCGAATTAATCTACCACTTCATATTCGCATATATCCATACTCTTACTTTCGCTATTGCTACTTTTGCATTTGGATAAATAAAGTATCTTACATATATATCTTATCCCAATCAATTACCTTCATAAGTCAGATTCAAACATATAAATTAATGTCCAACAATAATAACTAAGTCAGCCCAATACTGATACTTAGGTCTAGTAATCCACTTGAGTTATATAATGACACTCGGGCAATATGTTGACACTCGGGTGACATAGTGAACTATCAATCTATGGCACTTGGGTGACACTGGTGAATCGGTTGATACTATTTGGCACTAGCTTCTTGGGCTACACTGTAACTTATTGGGTTGCACTTCAATTTGTTGGCTTGGTCAACACTCTAATCCTATATTTCCCCCTTATTTTTGACACAAATTCCAAAAAGCATAACTACAAGGTAATACCACAATATGATAGGAAATCACAATGTACCTTCAAAATTTGAGACAAAGTATTGTCCCAATTATCTTGCAAAACCTTCAGGATGTGCAACTCAGTTTGAATCTTTGTTGACAACTCCATCATAAGCTCTGCAACTGAAAATTTGTTATCATGTATGAGTGTCTTTGCATGTGCAATATGTTTTTTCATGGCATCCATGTGTCGAAGGAGTTGGCTCTGTATAGATGTAAGGGATTCCCTCATTCTAATTTATTCCCTTAGTAACTTTTCCTGCAGATCAGTAAGATACTTAATCTTGACAAAATGTGTTGAGCTTGAACTTGGATCAAGTGTCATCTTATTTGCACTTGCCTTCAAATCATTGTCTATCTTTTCCAACTTGTTCTTTATTTCCATTGTAAAGTTGGAAGTGTCACTCAGATTTACAAAAAATTATACAACATTGTTCATAGTGTCTTATAGAGAACTAATGACAGTTGTTAGCTTTACCTGATCTATTGCAATTTTTCTTGCAACATTCTCTAGAACCTTATTCTCAAATTTCCTTTCTGCCTTCTGCAATAATTTCTCCTTACCATTAAGATATGTGTTGAAATTGTGAACTATGTCAACAAGCTGATCCATAATAGAATCATTCTCATTGACTTCAATTTCTAGAGAATCAAGGAATATACCTTTGATATCTTCTAGTAGTCTATCCATTTTCTTCTTAGCTCAGAGCTTCTGCTGTCTTTCTCTTTTCTTCTAAAGCTCACCAAGTATATCCATTTGCTCGACTGTCAGGTTAGAAAGATCCCAATTCAGAATCACAATATATTCCGCAAGATCAATTTCATGAGTGACTATTTCTTTATGGGTATGTGCAAGATCATGAGGGGCCAAACTATGTCCTTAAGTGGGAATGAAAAATCAGCAAATAAGAAGTAAGTGTATGTCTAACCACCTTAATCATAATCAAATGATAATATTTTATTATAAGATTTTATATATAAGTAGTAGACTCATGCTCGGATGTGACGCATATTTTTTTGTAATTTTATTCTAAAAAAATAATTAATTATGAATTTTCTGCTACAACATTTTCAAAATAAAAAAAACTCTCGTGTCTGACCACCTTACCTCATTGAAAACTTTACAAAATTCAAAAAAAAATTCCCTTATAGTAGGTGAAGCATAGAATGTGACAAATTTTTTAGATTTCAAAAATGTTACACAGTCTGAAAGTTATAGTGACTTTTCAATCAGTATATAAATCAGCACTTTAGAGGTAACTCAATTAGAAAGTAACTAATAATTACTTATGGAATTCAAAATTTGATAGCAATTATATCTATAGAAAGTTGATAATCGCCTTAAGATACCCTTTTTGTTTCATCAAATTTGGGTGAAAAAAAAGTCGTCAGCTACATGGTCAAAGTCTGGAACTCAGAGAAATAGGGGAAAAACATGTTTTTGTGACATTTGTAGAGTTGACCATGTAGGTTTGGTGCATAAAGCAATACCAAGTCTAATTGGGCACCCTATATTTTTGGGTACCTGAAAAGCCCAGCAGAATTTTGATTTTTAAATTTTCCCTCCCATTTCTCCCTCTTAATTTTTTTCCAACCCCTTTCTCCCTCCTATTTCCCCATCCTTCATATGATATATTATATATAAAAAATTATATATTAGATTATATATTATATAATATCTATTATATATTATATAATATATATTTTACATTAAATATTATATAATATATATTAATATTAAATGTTACATTATATATCATATATTATGTATTAATATGTATTTATAATATATCACATAATATCTTCATATTTAAATTATATGTAATATATATTTTATATTATAATATATATATATATATATATATATATATATTAAAAAATATAAATTCAATATGATATGTATTATATATTATATATAAAATATTATTGTATATATAATAAAATCAAGTATAGTATGTATATAATATATATTATATAGGACATATTAATATATAGGTTAATTACAATAATATAAGACATCCAAAAGGTTTCCAAAGGGGTCATAGAGGGTTCCTAGGGGTCCTAA
>MU226013.1:1826608-1837221 GCA_018584345.1 Thuja plicata | reverse complement strand
TGTGTCGAAAGGGGTCATGGGGACTTCTTAGGGGTCCTAGTATGCCTTATCATGCGTTAGGACTCCAAAGAAGTCTCCATGACCCATTTGAACACATTGGAACAATCAAGTGCATCCCAAGGGGTCCTACAACATCTTGGGACACACTTGAGCATTCCAATGTGTCGAAAGGGGTCATGGGGACTTCCTAGGGGTCCTAGTACACCTTATCATGTGTCAGGACCCTTAGTAAGTCCCCATGACCCCTTTTGAGACATTGGAACAATCAAGTGTGTCCCAAGGGTTCCTACAACCTCTTGGGATACACTTGAGCATTCTATTATGTCGAAAGGGGTCATAGGGACTTTCTAAGGGTCCTAGTACACCTTATCACACATTAGGACCCCTAGAAATTCCCCATGACCACTTTTGACACATTGGCATAGAATTTGGATTTAGTCCATGGTAATGAGTAATGTTAGTTGTTATGTGAATACCAAAGAATTTGAAACTTTTTTTTGGCATAGAATTTGCATTTATGTTTGTAAATGCAGAGATAATGAATTAGGGCCAACAATTTTATTTTTTATGCAGGGGAAATGTTTCAGAGAAACCCATATATTACCTCCTGCCATGGAACTCTAGCAAAATTATGTCGAAGATGGAGAGACCTATATTCCTATAAATAGAGTTGCAGAGCCATATGAGAATGTATACAATTATTTACACACCCAGTTCAGGGCTATAAAAGAAGATTTAATCGAAGCTTATAGGAAGTGTGTGAAGAAAATTAGAGGGATTTACAAGAAAAAATGGGATTTTGTTGAGCAGAAATGGTCCTCTGATTTCCAGGTTTATAACTATGTTGAATATGTGGAGATGAGAGGAGCTAAAGATGGCGTAGAATTTGGTCTTTCATTAAATATTCTTTTTATAGAGAAGTTAGTTTATCTGGAAGCCAAAATAGCTCAGTTTGAATATAATTTTGATTAGAAACAAGTCTACAAATGTGATTATGTTGATGATAGCCAGGAGGCGGCCATTAATCATGGGCTCACCAAAATATTGGCCATTATTTAGGGCCCTCCTGGCACTGGAAAAAAAATTAACGGGTTGCAAATTGTAAAGGCTTTGCTTCATAAGATTTCAAATTCCTTTGGTCCCATTGTCATAGTGTGCTTTACTAACAGAGCTATGGATCAATTTTTGGAGGGAATATATGAATACGAGAAAAGTCTAGCAAGGTTAGGATCTAGAACTCAAAGATCAATTCTTAGCAAATGTACTCTTGTCTAGGGACAAGACAACAATATCATATTGTTTTCTTTGGTAAGAAACATTGAATTCCTAATTTGAATGTAAAAACATAAGAAAATATAGGATTTATCAACATAGAAAACAAAACTTGTGTTTCCCTTTCTAGGGCTATAATTGGTCTGTATATCTTTGGAAATGCTAAGCAAGTCTCAAAAAATTCTCCAATGTGGAGTGATATCATAAAGCATTTTACAGGTAATGGGTATGTTGGTAATGGAATACCATTATACTATCCTAAACATCCAGATGATTTTGGACATGTTGTTACCAAATCTCATGATTTAAGGAGGTATGGTGATGGAAGTATAAGCTTTTGTATGAGGAAATGCAAAAAATATTAATTTGTGGTCATCTTTGTCCTAGGAAATGTCATCGTGGACGACATGAGAATTGGATTTGCAAGGCCCAATATATGAATAAGTTTGAATTTTGTGGACATATCTGCAAGAAGGTCTATCATGATACTTCCTATGACCCCTTTTGACACATTGGAACAATCAAGTGTGTCCCAAGGGGTCGTAGGACCTCTTAGGAAACACTTGAGTGTTCTAATGTGTCAAAAGGGGTCATGGGGACTTCTTAGGGGTCCTAACATGTAATAAGGTGTACTAGGACCCATTAAGTCCCTTTGTGACCCCCAAGAACACATTGGAACACTCAATTGTGTCCTTGGGGGTCACAGAGCGACCTAAGGGGTCCTAGTACACCTTCTTATGCATTAGGACCCCTAGAAAGTCTCCTCATGCCTTTTGACACATTAGAACACTCAAGTGTGTCCTAAGGGGTCCTATGACCCCTTGGGACACACGTGATTGTTCCAATGTGTCCAAAGGGGTCATGGGACTACCTAGGGGTCCTAATGCATAATAAAACATACTACAACCCCTAGGAAGTCTGCATGACCCCTTTTTGACACATTAGAACACTCAAGTGTGTCCTAAGGGGTCCTATGACCTCTTAGAACACACTTGAGAGTTGAAATATGTTGAAAGGGGTCTTGCGGACTTCCTAGGGGTCCTAATGTGTGATAAGGCATACTAGGACCCCTAGGAAGTCTCCATGACTCCTTTCAACACATTAGAACACTCAAGTGTATCCCAAGAGGTTGTAGGACCCCTTGGGACACACTTGATTATTCCAATATGTCGTAAGGGGTCATGCTAACTTCCTAAGGGTCCTAACATGTGATAAGGTGTACTACAACACTTTAAGTCCCTTTGTGACCTCTGAGAACACATTGGAACACTCAATTGTGTCCTCGGGGGTAACAAAGGGACCTAAGGGGTCCTAGTACACCTTCTTATGTGTTAGGACCCCTAAAAAGTCCCCATGACCCCTAACAGGTCTTAGTACACTTTATTATGTGTTAGGACCCCTAGGAAGTCCCCTGACCCCTTTCAACATATCAGAATAATCAACTATGTCCCAAGGGGTCGTACGACATTTTGGGACACACTTGAGTATTCGAATGTGTTGAAAGGGGTCATGGGGACTTCCTAGGGGTCCTAGTATGCCTTATCACAAGTTAGAACCCCTAAAAAGTCCCCATGACCCCTTTGAACACATTTCAACACTCAAGTGTGTCTCAAGGGGTCATAGGACCCCTTATGACACACTTGAGTGTTCTAATGTGTTGAAAGGGGTCATGGGGACTTCCTAGGGGTCCTAGTACACATTATCACATGTTAGGAACCCTAGGAGATCCCCATGACCCCTTTCAAAATATTAGAACAACCAAGTGAGTTCCAAGGGGTTGTAGGACCCCTTTAGACACACTATAGTGTTCTAATGTGTTGAAAGGGGTCATGGGGACTTCCTAGGGGTCCTAATGTGTGATAAGCTATAATAGGACCCCTTAGTTCCCTCTATGAACCCTGAGAACACATTGGAACACTCAATTGTGTCCTCAGGGGTTACAAAGGGACCTAAGGGGTCCTAGTACACCTTCTTATGTGTTAGGTTCCCTAGGAGTTACACATTACCCCTTTCAACACATTAGAACACTCAAGTGAGTCCTATGGGGTCCTACGACCCCTTAGGTCACACTTGATTGTTCCAATGTGTTGAAAGGGGTAATGTGGACTTCCTAGGGGTCCTAAAGTGTGATAAGGCATACTACAACCCCTAGGAAGTCCCCATGACCCTTTTCGACACATTTGAACACTCAAGTGTGTCCTAAATGGTCCTATGACCCTTGGTACACACTTAAGTGTTCAAATGTGTTGAAAGGAGTCACGGGGACTTTCTAGGGGTCCTAGTATACCTTATCATGTGTTAGGACCCCCTAAGAAGTGCCCATGACCCCTTTCAACACATTTGAATAATCATGTATGTCCCAAGGTTTCCTATGACCTCTTGGGACACACTTGAGCATTCTAATATGTCGAAAGGGGTCATGGGGACTTCCTAGGGGTCCTAGTACACCTTATCACATGTTATGACCCCTAGGAAGTCCCCATTACCCATTTTGACACTTTTCAACACTCAAGTGTGTCCCAAGGAGTTGTAGGACCCTTTAGGACACAATTTAGTGTTCTAATATGTTACAAGGGGTCATGGGGACTTCCTAGGGGTCCTAGTATGGCATATTACACCCTAGCACCCATAGAAATTCCCCATGACCCTTTTCAACACATTTCAACACTCAAGTGTTTCCCAAGGTCATAGGACCCCTTAGGACACACTTGAGTGTTCTAATGGGTCAAAAGGGGTCATGGGGACTTCATAGGGGTCCTAGTACACCTTATCACATGTTAGGACCCCTAGGAAGTCATTATGACCCCTTTCGACCCATTGGAACAATCAAGTATGGCCCAAGGGGTCGTAGGACCCCTTAGGACACACTTGAGTGTACTAATGTGTTGAAAGGGGTCATGTGGACTTCCTAGGGATCCTAATGCATGATAAGGTGTAGTAGGACCTCTTAGATTCCTCTCTAACCCCTAAGAACAAATTAGGACACTTAATTATTTCCTCAGGGGTCACAAAGGGACCTTAGGGGTCCTAGTACACCTTCTTATGTGTTAGGAACCCTAGGAACTCCCCATCACCCCTTTCAACATATTAGAACACTCAAGTGTGTCCTAATGGGTCCTATGACCCCTTGAGACACACTTGATTATTTCAATGTGTCGAAAGGGGTCATGGGGGCTTCTTAGGGTTCCTAACATGTGAGAAAGCATACTAGGACCTCTAGGAAGTCTGCATGACCCCTTTCAACACATTGGAAAAATCAAGTGTGTCCCAAGGATTCATAGGACCCCTTAGGACACACTTGAGTGTTCTAATGTGTCAAAATGGGTCACGGGGAACTCCTTGGGGTCCTAACACGTGATAAGGTGTACTTGGCCCCCTAGAAAGTCCCCATGACACCTTTTGACACATTAGAACACTCAAGTGTGTCCCAAGAGGTTGTAGGAGCCCTTGAGACACACTTGATTGTTCCAATGTGTTGAAAGGGGTCATACGGACTTCCTAAGGGTCCTAACATGTGATAAGGTGTACTAGGACCCCTTAGGTCCCTCTGTGACCCCTGAAAACACATTAGAACACTCAACTATGTCCTCGGGAGTCACAAAGGGACATAAACAATCCTATTGCACCTTCTTATGTGTTAGTACCCCTAGGGAGTCCCCATGACCCCTAAGGGGTCCTATTACACCTTCTTATGCACTAGGACCCCTAGGAATCTGCATGACCCTTTTCGACACATTTCAACACTCAAGTGTGTCCCAAGGGGTCGTATGACCCCTTAGGACACACTTTATTGTTCCAATGTGTCAAATGGGGTCATGGGGGTTCCTAGGGGTCCTAATGCATGATAAGGTGTACTAGGACCCCTAGGAAGTCCCCATGACCCCTTTCAACACATTGGAACACTCAAGTGTATTCTAAGGGCTCCTAAAACCTCTTGGGACACACTTGAGTGTTGAAATGTGTTCAAAGAGGTCAAGGGTACTTCCTAGTAGTTGTTGTTATGCTTTACCATGCATTAGGACCCCTAGAAATTCCCCATGACCTCTTTTTGACACATTATAACACTCAAGTGTGTCCCAAGGAGTTCTAGGACCCCTTAAGACACACTTGAGTGTTCTAATGTATCAAAAGGGGTCATGGGGACTTCCTAGGGGTCCTTGTATATCTTATCACATGTTAGGACCCCTAGGAAGTGCACATGACCCCTTTTGACACATTGGAATAATAAAGTGTGTCCTAAGGGGTCCTACGACCCCTTCGGACACACTTGAGAATTAAAATGTGTTGAGAGGGGTCATGGGGACTACCTAGGGGTCCTCGTATGCCTTATCACATGTTATGACCCATGGGAAGTCCCGATGAGCCCTTTAGGCACATTAGAACACTCAAGTGTGTCCTAAGGTGTCCTACAACCCCTTTGGACACACTTGAGTGTAAAAATGTATTGAAAGGGATCATGGGGACTTCCTAGGGGTCATAACACATGATAAAGCATACTAGGACTCCTAGGAAGTCCTCATGACCCCCTTCGACACATTTCAATTCTCAAGTGTGTCACAAGGGGTCATAGGACCCTTTAGGACACACTTGATTGTTCCATTGTGTCAAAATGGGTCATGTGGACATCCTAGGGGTCCTAACATGTGATAAGGAATACTAGCACCCCTAGGAAGTCCCCATGACCCCTTTCAACACATTTCAACACTCAAGTTTGTCCCAAGGGGTTGGAGGACACATTAGGACACACTTGAGTGTTGAAATGTGTCTAAATGGGTCATGGGGACTTCCTAGGGGTCCTAGTATGCCTTATCATATGTTAGGACCCCTATGAAGTCCCATGGCCCCTTTCGACAGATTTGAACACTCAACTGTGTCCTAAGGGGTCATAGGACCCCTTATGACACACTTGAGTGTTCTAATGTGTCAAATGGGGTCATGGGGACTTTCTAGGGGTCCTAACATGTGATGAGGCATAATAGGACTCCTTAGGTCCCTCTGTGACCCCCAAGAATACATTGGAACATGCTATAGTGTCCTCGGGTGTCATAGAGGGACCTAAGGGGTCCTAGCACACCTTTGTATGCATTAGGACCCCTAGGAAGTCCCCATGACCCCTTTTGAATCTTTTTAACAATCAAGTGTATCCCAAAGGGTCCTACAACCCCTTAGGACACACTTGAGTGTTCTAATGTGTCAAAAGGGGTCATGCAGACTTCCTAGGGGTCCTAGTATGCTTTATCACACATTAGGACCCCTAGGAAGTTCCCATGACCCCTTTCGACACATTGGAACAATCAAGTGTGTCCTAAGGGGTCCTACGACCTCTAGAAACACACTTGAGCATTCCAATGTGTCAAAATAGGTCATGGGGACTTCCTAGGGGTTCTAGTACACCTTATCATGCTTTAGGACCCCTAGGAAGACCGCATGGCCCTTTTCAACACATTTCAACACTCAAGTGTGTTCCAAGGGGTTGTAAGACCCCTTAAGACACACTTGAGTGTGGTAATGTGTCAAAAGGGGTCATAGGGACTTCCTAGGGGTCCTAATGTGTGATAAGGTGTACTAGGACCCCTAGGAAGTCCCCATGACCCCTTTCGATATACAATTTAAATATTATGATCTATAAAATTTACATATTAATATATAATTATATATATATAATAAATATTTAAATGTATATAAAATGTTATATAATAAAACTTAAACCTTATATTTATATATAAAATATTAATTTAATATGATTCAAATATTTATATAATACATATTAAACCTCTTTTTATATCTAAACGTTGAATTTTTTGTTTACTCTCGACATTTTTTCGGGTACCCAAAAATATTTGGTACCCGATTATGGACTGGTGTAACTTTTACCAAAATATTCCCTACCCCGACATACCAGAGAATCACGCAATTTTAGAATTTTTCACGGGTTTTAGACGTGTTGCAGAAAAAAAGTGATTTGGGGCCCATTTTTTGAAAGTTAGTTAATTTAAGTTGTTTTTTGTCAACTTCTAGTCTCACCATGGGAAGCAGCAATTGTCAAAAGTATAAATAGAAGAGGAAGGTGATGGATGAAGAAATTTAAGCATATAGGGAAAAATATAGGGAAAATCACCAAAGAAAGAGAGAAGGTATGTGATGAGCCTCTCTGATGGCCATCTTTTTTAGTGTTTTTTACTTTCTTTTCAATAGTTACTTGGAAAACTGATACTTAAACTTATGGTTTTACATATATTTCATATGTGTAAAGACATAAGTAGGGAAGTAGATGATAAAAAGGACATGATATATGTTTCTTAAAACTCATGGATGGAAATGATAAGATGTAGTAAGTTGTATGTTAAATAAATGGTTCCTTTTTCCTATGTTATGTTTGTGGGTAGTTTATTTCCTGAATCCATATGTCTCGCAAGAGTATTAATTGAAGCTTAAACACTTTCTTCTAATATTAATGATGAAGATATATATGTGTCAAAAGTGGTATGCATGTATTAATCCTTTTGCATGAATCAGTGGGAGCGGTTTAAGTCCAGCATAGTGGAGCTCAAGAAGTCAAAGATCAATTGTGCCTACCACAGACCTCAGGCTAAATCAGTCAAGGGAGCACACGAGAAAGATAAGGTGTGACTGCTGCAAGGTCTTCATGAGAAGACCAAGTCAATACAGTTTCCTATTGCATGGAGCATGCGTGGATCTAGAGCCATCATGTGCTATTTTTTGAGAATATTTATTGTTGATAACTGCCATTTTTGTTATAATACATCATGTATTGACAACGATCCTCATTGTTGGAGTGATCGTATATTTAGAGAGTAGTTTTAGCATTCCTTTAAATAAGTTGACTGTTGTAACTCAAGAGAGTTAGTCAAGTTAGTTAGTTCTTGCAGAATCATTTTGTAATTTAGTAGTAGAAGAAATACAATCTTGTTACATGTTGTATACAATCTGAGTTTCATTTCATTCACTCTTTCGTGGCGGCCCACGCGGGAGGTGAACACAGTTTGTAGTTCAGTAGGAATTAGTCTTAAGTTCATTTGAAGTATTTAGAACTCTATTGGTCTTTTAGCCATTGGTAACATAATTCTTGGTTGTTCCTGCAACATAAGCAAGTAAGATAGTTTACTATTATAGCATGTTCTTAAAGTTTTAGATTAAGCTGCTCATTCCATTTCCTAGCTTAGTATCTCTTTCAACATTCACATTGGCATAGATAGTAATGATGCCTAGTATATATTAGAGCATATAATTTGTAGACGTCATTCAAAGTCTAGGTCCCTGATCGATAATTCAATGAATTCAGCATGTTATTTTTAGTATAATAATTGTCATTGTCTTGTTACAAAGTCACTATAAAAAGGATGTCCAATCCTTAAGTACAAGGGTATTCTACTAAGTAGTCAGTATGTTAAACATTAATCAAGGTGACCCCGTATATGTAGTTCCAAGTGAAAAGGATGTTGAATTTGAAAATAATATGGAAATTAATTTTGTGAATAACAATTTATGGAGTGAAGATGAAAATGTAGAGATGTAGAATGAAAATGTAGACTTGGGGAATGAAAATGAATGGAATGAAGATAAAAATGTACAGATGGAGATTGAAAATGTATACTTGGGGAATGAAAATGTTTCACAAGAACCACATGAACATTACACATCTCCAAATTATATGTGAAATAAAGTCCCTTGCAATAAAGATAATCAATCTTCAAATTCTGGGCTTTCAAGAACACCTAAATGGTTAATTGAAATTGAGGATAACATTATGAATAATTGGGAAGGAAAAAGATCACATAGAACCGTTAGGTTGTGGGCTTCAAGACTTTATGATCAATTTTTTGGAAACAAGACATTGGTGGAGCAATGTCAAATTTTTGCACAGTTGTTAAAGATGCAAAAGATGAGAACTATGCTTGTGAAATTGAAGATTCGTGTGAACAAGAAAATGGAGAGAAATGATATTGTTCTAAAGAATCTTTTCAATGCTGTCAATAGAATTGGGAAGACTAGCAGAGAAAAATATGAGAGTTGCTTGGAGGGTTATTACAACCTCCTTAGTAAGTCATCAGTTGAGAAAATCTTGTTTGATGAGACAAACTTGTGTTGACTTCAATATAGATCATAAAATTTTGGATAGAGCACTTTCAAGAAGAGAAATAATTGATGATCTGCTTCAAATTGATACATGGGATTATGGTGGGAGACTTCCACGTTTTGATAAGAAGCTAAAAGGTCTTGTCAAGGATGAAATTTAACAATTTTGACATGCTAACTCAAGAGTGTCATCAAATGTGAAGGATGTTTTGAAGTTGAGAGTTGGCAATCAAGACCACATTCGACATCCAAAAAATTATGTGGAGGTAAGTTAAAAAATGTTGTATAAAAAATTTGTGAGACACATCCAACATTGAAAATATCACAAAGGTCTTTTGAATTTGTGAAGCCATTTTATTGTGTACCCCTTAAGATTCGGAATACATGTTGCAAATATCATGTTAAATTTTCAATGCATCATGAACTATTACTGTCCATTCATTCTACCTTTCATACTAATGAAATGCTAGAGGTTTGTGGTGCAAGTGGTCTTCCTAAATCATCAAGAGACTTTCTAGATCAATTTCTATGTCATAGAGAGGATGGTTGTTTATTTTCCAAAAAAAGATTGCTTAAATGCCAAGTGCTCAGTGTAGACGTCTAAAATCGTCCTTATATTAATTTAATTAATATTTCTATAACATTCTAGTTAATTTTAATTAATTATATTTTTTATACTCTTCTATCTATTTAATTAAATATGATTCACTTTCTTTAGTATTTGAGTTTAATTTAAATACTACCCCTTTTAATGTATTAAATCTTATTTAATACATTATCCCTCATTAATCCCCTTTAAATAAATTTTTAATTTATTTATTCCTTCACATGAATTAAATTCTAGTGAACCACAATTAATCTAAATTAATTTGGATTAAGCTAATTTGAACCTAGATCCTACCCTACCTCACATCACTCTCACCAAATAGACCTATCTATTAATTAACTAAGGTTAATTAAGCTAATTTCTTAATTCCTACAACAATTAGTCTTAATTATTTGCTCACACATGTGTGAGCAAATTTCCAAAAATCCACTTTTCTAAATAATCCTTATTTGGTGCCAACAAGGTTTCTTACACCTATGATGACACCTTCTTACACTTTCCAAAAGTGTTTCATTGGTCCAAAAATCTTACACCCTCTTACACCTTCTTACAAGATCCTTCACATGTGTACTTTAAGTACACTTTGACCCATCACATCCAAAGTTGCTCACACATGTGTGAGAAAAGTGGGCCTCTT
>MU226013.1:1795114-1819097 GCA_018584345.1 Thuja plicata | reverse complement strand
TCCATTCAATATTACATATCCATCCATTCCCTTCATTTATCTCCCATCCAATCCATCTCTCCATATCCACTATTCCTTGGTTCTCCCTTGTCATTGGTCTGAATCCCATTCTATCAAATTCATATTCTTCCAATCATCTTATCTTCCTCTTCCATTCTATTTATCTTATATTCCAATTCATTTATCCTCTTCCACACTCCAGTCTATCTAGTCCATTTATCTTCTAATCCTATAATTCTATCATATTCTATGTAATTCCTCATATCTTCCAATCTCATTCTCTCTAATCTATCCAATCTATTTATTCTCCCTTCCAACTTCCAATCCATTCCTCTTTCATTCTATCTATATTCTAATCCAATCCATTCCTCTTCCATTCTATCTATTTTCTAATCCAATCCATTCCTCTCCCATTATATCTTCTAATCTAATCTATTCCTCTTCCATTCTATTTATCTTATATTCCAATTCATTTATATTCTTCCAATTAAATTCTATCCCATTCATTCTTCTTCTAATCTAATACCTTCCTCTTATCTTACAATCCCATTCCATCTAATTCCTCTTCTTATAAAATCACATTCCTACATGACTAAGCTTACCCCATCAACACTGATCTTTTCCTAGACACAGTGATCGCAACAATTTTTCACCAAATCAGTAGATAGATTGACTTTCCTAATGATCATTCTATTCACAAGCAATTGCTAGCAAATTCTCATTTTTTATCAATCAATCTTTGGCCCATCAGGATGCATCCTTCCGGTGTCGGCTATTATCTCAATCCTCACATCAAATTTGTTCATGGAAAGAACTTTTGGACTGAATGACCACTTGGTCAGGATGCATTTTTGTTAATTTTATCTTGTGTTTTCCTATGTCCTTATCGCGACAACCTCGATCTTTTATATCTTGGTTCGTTATGGTGAGTATCTAGTGAAATATGTGTCATTTTTGGTATGATCTGCTTGTCATAGTTTGTTAGTGCATTTATGTTTTGATATTTGGTTATGCCTATGTATGCCTCACTGGGGGCAGGACTCATGCATCTTGAATCCCTCAAAAGATCTGGATGTACTGCGTCTCCTCATGAGTAACATTTCATAGCTCTCATCATACCTGATATCTCGCATTCTTGTTCCTAACAACCTATTTGTTTGAGAGTCTAGTCCATGCAAAGGAACCATGTCACTTGTGTTTTCTAGCACATGGTGCATACCTCCTTTTGCAATATCAAACTAGGATGTTCTCTCCAACATTAACACGGTATTAATCCCACTATTATCATGTAGTTAAGATTACATTTTAGCTAGGTCATATTGCACTTTGGATTTTTCTCTTGGCAAGGTTTATGCTTATTCCCCCATCCTGATTGGGTCATCATGTCCCTGATCTAGCCTAGATCTACCTCCCCCCCAAGGACGTGTCTTGTGACACCACCTAATTTCCCCCTTTTTCTCTTCTTCCTCTCTTCTACCTTTTTTTGAGAAAATTCCATAAAATTTATTTTTTCTATTATTTTCTCGAGGGGGCATCATCTCATCTTCCACCATAATTAATTTTCTTTCTGGGGCATCTTATTTTTTTTCTTTGACGCGACGCCACTTTTGATGCCGCATCAAAGAGGGGCAAAATGTAGACGTCTAAAATCATCCTTATATTAATTTCATTAATATTTCCATAACATTATAGTTAATTTTAATTAATTATATTTGTTATACTCTTCTATCTATTTAATTAAATTTGTTTAATTAATTATGATTCACTTTCCTTAGTATTTAAGTTTAATTTAAATACTACACCTTTTAATGTATTAAATCTTATTTAATACATTATCCCCCATTAATCCCCTTTAAATAATTTTTTTATTTATTTATTCCTTCACATGACTTAAATTCTACTAAACCACAATTAATCTAAATTAATTTAGATTAAGCTACTTTGAACCTAGATCCTACCCTACCTCACATCACTCTCACCAAATAGACCTATCTATTAATTAACTAAGGTTAATTAAGCTAATTTCTTAATTCCTACAACAATTAGTCATAATTATTTGCTCACACATGTGTGAGCAAATTTCCAAAAATCCACTTTTCCAAATAATCCTTATTTGGTGCCAACAAGGTTTCTTACACCTATGATGACACCTTCTTACACTTTTCAAAAGTGTTTCATTGGTCCAAAACTCTTACACCCTCTTACACCTTCTTACAAGATCCTTCACATGTGTACTTTAAGTACACTTTGACCCATCACATCCAAAGTTGCTCACACATGTGTGAGCAAAGTGGGCCTCTTGCATGGCTTATGTGTCCCTCATGTGGCACCTATGTGGATGCCACATGAGCTCCATCTCATCCAAGCCCTCTCTCTCCTCCAAAAACTCTATAAATAAAGGCCTTTGTCAAGAGAAAATCATCTCTTATTTTTGCATTGTTATCATGCTAGTTTGTCTCTAGAATTTCTTAAGCAATTTAGCATACTCATCTTAGTTCATTTTCATGTTATTTGATTGTTAAATATAGATATCACATCTTAGGTTTAATATGGAATGAATTATAGTTCTACTTTCTTAGTTAAATCTTGCATTAGCATTCTAGTTTAAAGCTTGCAATCTCATCATTGTGATGGCTTGGGACAAGTTCCTCATACTTGCTCTTGAGTTCTTCACTCTCTTAGCTTGCATTGTTATCAATAGTGGGATTTATGATCTTGTGTTGGGAGAGAACACTCACAAACCTTTCTAAGAGAAAATCAACAAGGCTTGGGTGCACTTTTTCAGCTCATCGGAGGTCATGATGGAGTTTCTTGTTTTCATAGTATGTGTTAGACATGTTAGTATAACTTATTGATTGTTATTTCTCTAACATTTTCATGTCTGAGTGTGCTCCCAATAGGTAGGTTTCCAGCATGTACACTCAGAATGTGGTGGCTTGTCCAAGTTTAGGACATGTTTTCATGAGGGTTTGGAACACGATTTTGGAAAGACACTCATCCAAAAAAAGGTATATGAAACAGTGCAATATACATTGAAGAGTGGAGGTGAAGGCTCTAGATGTGAGTTAGTTACAAAATAATACAATGTTGCTGATTTTATTTCAGATTTCAAGACAAATATTTTTTACAAGTATGCAAGGCATAGTCACAGGTCTCAATGGTTGGATCAAAAATTTAGGACGTGTTAGGACACTTTCCCCATTGGAACTATTATATCTGTTGTAGACTTTGTGGAGAACTATACATTGCAGCCCCAAAATGAGACATAAGCTTAGTATTAAAATTCCATTTAGGTTGCTATTTTTGTGCACATCACATATAGACATTCCCCTGATAGCACAAAAGATGAGCAAAAAATAATCAGAGAGGACCATTTTTATATGAGCAATGATAGGTCTCACTCTCATTAGTTTTTCCAACATTGTCTCTAGAACTATTTTGAATTCTTGAAGGAAAATGATATTGCTTTGGATATGCATCTCATTTGGTTAGATAATTGCACAGGTCAATTTAATAATGCCAGAATGTTTTATTGGTTATGTAGTATGCATGTGGAGAGAGGTGTACCTCATATTTGGAGTTTTTTTGAGTTAGGGCATGGGAAAGGAGAGCATGATGGAGCAGGTGCATGTGTGAAGAGAGCTATAGTTAAGGAGCAATTGAGGATTTTAGGTGATTTAATTCTTGATGCTCATTCTATTTTTGATTGGTGTACTTTAGAATTTTCACAGGGGGGCTCTTGATTCTACAATGCATAGATTCTTTTGGTTGGTTGCTGAGGGAACTATAGGAGATAGATTGGATTGTCAAACAATGAGAGACTCTTCAAAAATGCATTCATTCTGAAGCTCTGATAGTAGTACATGGACCATTTGGACATGAAATTTGGACTTTTTTTGCCCCATGTGTTTTCAGTATGATTGGGATCGTTGTGAGTCAAATGAGTAGGTGGATACATGGGTTCCACAGTATCTAACTCCTTTATCTTTGACACTCTCTATAATAAATGATGACATGGACACTTCAGTTGAGTATGAGCATCTTTTAGATCTTCTAAATCTAGGAGATGTTTTTGCATTGGTTACACTATAGGGGAATGATGAGAGGTTAGATTACTGGTTAGTACATTGTGTACAAGGTAAACATAAGCTTGTACAACCGATGATAGATGGTTATGGGTTTACATATCCTATTGGTTCAGTTGTTGTTGTAGGAAAATGGATGCGAACATACATGGTTAGAAAGAATGAAATTCCTGAATTTAAAGACTATGAGAAGCACAAAACTATTCTCATGTATTCACACCTTGTTATAGCAACAAATGTCAAGTTGTCAAAGCATCAAGGAAAACCAAAGACAAAAGAACTTTGGAGTATTACTACTGCTAATCATGAAGCACTATTGGAGACCCTAAAGCAACGAGATGACCCTTCAGGAACACTTTTCGAGGTAATAATTTAACTCAGTGCAAGGTTTTCTAAGTTAAACTTAAATTTAATACATTAATTTCACCTTTCTTAGATTCTAGTTTGAGTCAATAAACTTGGTTTTTTATGTGGATTGTAACTTGTTCAGGAGCACCTATGAAGATGCCTAGGGTCACCATTGATCCAATCAGAGATATAAGGACAAAAGAATCTATAATGGTTGATTGAGATCTATTGAAGCCTATAATGGAAATTTGGAACAATCATGTATGGGTACCCAATACTGCCAACAAGGGATCTAAGTATAGATTTTCTCAGAAATAGGCAATGAAAACTCATAACTTTTTATTACTTATGTAATTTGTATGGCTTGAATTATTAAAAGTTTTATTGTTTTTTCTAATGCTTTAAGGATATTAATTTCATCAATAGGTTATGACTGGCCTTTGAAATTCAAAGATTATGCACTTGTAACCTGTCCAGACAAGTTGTTTGGAGTTTGTTAGGACCCTAGGAAGTCTTGTGGTTAGCCTTGTGTCATTTCAAATTCATTTGACCTCTTGGAGAAAGAGGAATCCCTTGGGTACACGGTGAGACCTTATGATTTTTTTACAAAGGTGAGGAGTCTTGTTGTCCATTTTGTGGAGTTCTCCAAGCCTCTGCATCATAACTTGCACTAAGGGTCAGTTGAAAGTAGCTTCCTAGTGTATCTTTCAAACCATCGTTCCTGGAATCAAAGTGCCTGCTCCATCGAATCTAGTTCGATGGGTAAATGTTAATGACGACCCCATTCCACCCACAGAGTCACTGGAACATTTGCGACCATGCTCGACCCAAGGGTCCCCAAGGTGTACTAAGCACGATTGGGCAGCGATTTTCCAAGGCTCATATCTTGAACCTCGTAAGAGGTATCAACAAAATGTCAGGGGCTACAAGATCATGTTTCTGATTTAAACAAAAACCTCTCTTAATTTTGGGTGATTTGACTTTGTTTGCATTAGGCAAGGAAATCTCAGTCGATGCCAAAACTGACAGTGAGGGTCAGTTGAAAGTAGCTTCATAGTGTATCTTTCAAACCATCCATCCTGGTATTAAAGTTTTTTCTCCATCAACTCCGGTTGGCTAGGTAAATGCTAGTGAAAACCCCATTCCACCCATGGAGTCATTGGAACACTCGGGACCACGCTCGACCAAAGTGTCCCTAAGGTGCACTAAACATGATTGGGCAATAATATTCCAAGGCTCGTATATCGGACCTCATGAGAGGTATTGAAAAACCATCAGGTGATATGAGATCATATTTTTAAGTTCTACAACAACCTCTCTTTGTTTTGGGCGATTCGACTTTGTTTGCATTTGGCAAGGCAATCTCATTCGATGCCAAAAATTCTAGTGAGGGTAGAGTTGAAAGTATCTCTGTAGTGTATCTTTGAAACTGTTCATCTTGGCATCAAAGTGTCTGCTCCATCAGCTCTAGTTTCCTAGGTTAACACTAGTGACAACCCCATTCCACTCACAGAGTCATTGGAATGATCGCGACCATGCTCAACCCAAGTGTCCCCAAGATGCACTAAGCACGATTGGGAAACCATTTTTCAATGCTCATAGCTCAGACCTCATGAGATGTATCAACATACTGTTAGGGGCTACAGGATCATGTTTCTAAAGTCTACAACAACCTCTCTTTGTTTTAGGTGATTTGACTTCCTTTACATTTGGCAAGGCAATCTTAGTCGATGCCAAAAATTGCAGTGAGGGTCAGTTGAAAGTAGCTCTGTACTATATCTTTCAAAACATCCATCCTAGCATCAAACTGTCTACTCCATTGGATCTGGTTGGCTGGGTAAATTCTAGTGAAAAACCCATTCCACCCGCGGAGTCACTAGAACGCTCGTGACCACCCTTGACCCAAGTGTCCCCAAGGTGCATTAAGCATGATTGGGCAGAGATCTTCCAAGGCTCGTATCTTGAACCTCATGAGAGGTATTGTTAAACTATTAGGGGCTACGAGATTTTCTTTCCAAGGTCTACAACAATCTCTACCAGTTTTGGGCGATTGGACTTCGTTTGTGTTTGGGAAGGCAATCACAGTCGATGCCAAAACTTACAATAAGGGTCTATTGAAAATAGCTCCATAGGGTATCATTCAATCTATCCATCTTGGAATCATACTATCTATTCCATCAGCTCCAGTTGGCTAGGTAAATGCCTGTGAAAACCCCATTCCACCCATAGAGTTACTAGAATGCTAGCAACCACGCTTGACCCAGTGTCCCCAAGGTGCACTAAGCACGATTGGGTAGCGATCTTCTAAGGCTCGTATCTCAGACTTCGTGAGAGGTATCGAAAAACCATCAGGGGATACAGGATCGTTTTGTCAAGGTCTAAAAAAATTTCTCCCAATTTTGGGTGATTCAACTTCATTTGTGTTTGGAAAGGCAATCTCAGTCGATGCCAAAACTTGCAGTGAGGGTTAGTTGAATGTAGCTCCATAGTGTATCTTTCAAATTGTCCACCCTGGCATCGAACCATCTATTACATCAGCTCTGGTTGGCTAGGTAAATGCATGTGACAAACCCATTCCACCCACGGAGTCACTAGAATTCTCGCGACCACACTCGACCCAAGTGTCCCCAAGGTATGTGATTGAGGACAACAAATTTTGAGCATGATGTTACAAAAAAATGTGGGTTGAGTTTGACATATGTTTTATAACTTGATAAAGGGTATCTAAAAAACTCTTTTAATTTTGGAATTCTTTTGGAAAGTTTTAGAGAAAACAACCAAAAATAGTCGCTGCTAAATTTTTTGGATAAAACAACCAAAAACAATATAGAAGTGGATGTACTATTGAAGGAAGGATTTGGGTTTTGTTACAAAACAAAGGAGAATTTGAGTGATCTCGGTAATTTATTACATCTATTATAACAAATTCAAAAAAATTGACATATAACTTCAACAAGATATAATTTAAATCATAATGATAATCAAATATAACTTCAAGATATAACAATCATAATCATAGTCAAGATATAACTTCACCATTCAATTCAATATACATGAATAATAAATGTGTATATAAAAGATGACACAAATATAACATAAAAATGAAAATGTTCTATATATAGAAAGTATCAAAAGTAACAAAAGTATCTCCATATAAAATTATGGCACATGCCATTTCAAAATGTCTACAAAATTAATGTTTCAAGGTGTACAATGTGGCATATATGCCATCTAAAAATGTGTCAAGTGGCATCTCTAAATGAACACAACTAAAACTACATCCTATGTTGTAGGGGGGTCATCAAAATGTAGCCTCTTTGAAGAACTATTTGGCTCTGATTGATCTTGGAAAAACAATGAGTTGAATCGCAAGTTAGATTGCTTAGTTTATATGATTTATACATATATATAATTTATAATTCAAACACTAATTTAATTATAAATTATAACTGAATACAAACATCTAAACTTGGCCTCTCGATCACCTACCACGATTAGGTGTCCTAACATAAGTCTTTGGTAGTGAAGGGACAATGCCACCAATACCAACTTTGACCTATAAATATATATTTGCAATAATGAGATTAGTAGAGTGGTGTAGGGACCCAAGGTGCAACATAGAGTAATAAATTTACAAAATAGGATGATAGCATAATAAAATTACAAGTTAATTGAACTAAAATTAAAACTCACGTGCACCGATCTCTCCTCTCGAATAATGGGTTGGGTCAACAAAGATATGAAAGAATCTTGTGGGGCCTCCCTCACACTAGGAGTAACCTATGAGAGTCAAAAATATAGTCTATTACATATAAATTTACTTCATCATAACAACCCTGGTTACAAAATAAAAATAACAATATGTAAATCTACGTACAATCGGACTATCACTCCGAATCAAGATGCCTGTTAGCCTAGGCTCCTAAACTTGTGTCGAGACATCGTCAAGAGCCACACCCTATACAATAAAGTACATGTAAAATATTTATTACTACACACAAGTGACATAAATATGCATGCATAATTAATCTTAAACAATTAATTACCTTTCATTTGTTGACACATGAAGAAGGAACCCCATCGTGCCCCCACTGACATCAGCTGATACCTGCAAGAGTACAATAAGATGACAATATATTAGTGAATGTTTGAATTTTATTGCTCTAATTGATAGATATTTAAGCATGTACACCAAATGATATAAAAAAACTAATGGGTACATAATTTATAATATACCGTATATGTGTCAAGGCCAAATGAAATGGCCGAAAGTGTGGATTCATCCACCTATCTCAACTCCTCCTCTGTCATCAACTAAACATAAATGGACCAAATAAATATACATAAGTGCATGTAGTCATTAAAAATAATCTAAATAAATAAATTAATTTTAAATTAAATAAGTCACGTGAAAAATTTATTTATAATGTTTACTCTTACTGTATCAACATGAATCCATGGCTCTGCGTACCCCTCCTTAGCACTCTCATGAGACGCAGATGCTCCATGAGGTGTTGCAGCCTCTATAGCTGCATATCCTATATCCTCCTCATCAAAAAAATACTGATATGTATCAGCATCAGTAAGCGGTCTGAGGTAGAAATTCTTACACATAATGCAAGTATGGGGCACGCATACATGTGAACTACTGCCAGATGTTGATGCGCAAGCATCATCCACACCAAGAGGCAACAATGACCTAGTCTGCATGATCAACTGATCACTCAATGTGTGAATGGAATTAATACTCAATGAGGCAGCCTCTGCAATGATATTGGGATGTTGTACTGGAGGAGGGGGTGCGACATCACTGGGGGGACAAAGGTAGTGGCATTTTTACGCTATGCAAATGGCCTAGTCTGAGGAGATACTTTGCCTACACTCATGTTAGGCCTCATGCTCCAATAATTTGCATTGTGACCAAGCATAAACTTAGCATACAATATTTTTATAAAATAGAAAGGGGGCTCCAAATTTCTATGGGGTGGTTTATCAAAAACCATCCACTAGTGATCCCAAAACTATGTATGCATTACATCATTTGTGCACCATTTAATTGATAATTTAGGCTTTTGGGGGTCAATTTTTAATCCGGTTTTAGGATTCACAAAAAGGGAGGATATATCTTCTTTAGTTATATTAAGGGCCGCAAACCCATCATGGTTAAGCCTGTCACCAAATTGGGCATGCATACCATCACTCCAATGAAGAGAAGCATTATGTTTCCACGTAAGTGTGTCAATACTTTCAATAATAGTATTTAGGGTGGCAAGCATGGGACCTAATGTAGGTATATTCTAATATGTGTTTTGGAACCCCCATATAGTGTTCAAATTATCTTGTATCAAATCCTCTAAATATTGAGGGTTTTGAAGCAGTTTGGGATTGTTTTGGGGATAAATATAAATTTCAATTTGATTTCATATATTATTAAAAAAATAAATACAAAACCTATTTCAACCTAAAAAACTACATTTAACATCAAAATGAAATAAAATAATCAAAATATACAAAGAATTTACTTACCATATGTACTGTGAAGTCAAATTTGTTGTTAGAGAAATTTGGTACCCGAAAAAATTGAGTATAGGATATATAGAGTCATTTTCCAATCCTAAACAATGAGAGAAATGAGGAAAATGACTCATGGGTTTTGATTTATGCCACAGGTTTTGGGTACCCAATTAGGCTTGTGCTTTAATGTCATGTTTTCTAAGGTGTACTGACACCCAGGCCTACTAAAAAGTCAATAAACATTTTCATGCACTTTTGGACAAGTGAAAAGTGGATTTTTTTTTCACATCGCCACTTTTTGGCCCCTCATGATCTTTCACATACCCTTACCCTTGACCTTGGGATGAGGTGAAGGAATGATTTCTTTTCCTTTCCCATCATCATCCTTAACCTTTCCATCCTCAGTGTTCTCCTTAGTATTCAGTTGGAATAGGTCATTGACATTCTTTGCACCAACTATAGAATCTGTATCAACTGTAGAGACATTTACATTGACATTCTATGACTCGGTTTGACTTGGCCCAGTAGTAGGTAGAGGTTGATGCTTGGTTCCTACTTGAATTGATGTAGTTTATGTAGTCTTTTCCTTGCTCAGAGATAACACCCTCTGAATAGGTGATTGGGGTAGGGATGCCATCACTTCTACTACTATCTATTCAACATTAGATTCTTCACTAGTCTGAACCTTAGGTAACTCTTCCTCTTTGACTTGCATAAGAGGGTCTGTACTCTATTTCTCTACCTTGTCTTCTTCCTTAATTTCAAAAATTCTCTTCCATATCTTTGTTGCGGCCTACACAACATCCTCTATTTTCTTACTCAAGGTTTGAAAAGTCCTAAACACTAGAGTGTGATTACTCTCATAGTGAGTCATAGCGTATTTTTCCTCTTTACTGGTCATAGTAGGCATGAATTTCTTCAAGGTTTTCATTATGATGTCCTTTGTAATCTAAACTTCATTGTGCCAGTTAATTTTTATTTCCTTGAGAAGGTCTTCAATCATATGTCTTTTCAATTCAGATGGATCATACTTCCATCTTGCCATTTTCTTTACTAATGCATCCTCAATCATCTTCTGCTCATCTTTGGTTTTGGAAGCATACTTCAATGATTTGAGAGATCCCATACCACCGCCTCCTTTTAAATCTTCAATCCTCTGCTCAAAGGTAGGTGGTGGCTTCTTGAATATGACTGTATCTTCTTCTTCGTCTTCCATAGACTATCTTAGTCTTCTTTTGGATCTAGTGAAAGTAGGGGTAGAGGCCTTAGGTGTTTTCTTGGGGGATATCCTCTTCTTCATAGGAGTCTCTACTTCTACCTCTTCTTCTTCTTTCTCAGATTCATCATCTTCTAGCTTTATGTCATCTCCATTTCTTTCAGTGATTGAAGGAGTAGAGTCAAAAGACTTGCCATATTTCTTTCCAATCTTCTCAATTCTCTAACTTCCTCTCTTCAGGATTTTAGGAATCTCAATTTCCTAAGATATTTTTCCCTTTTCTTCATCATAAGTACCAAAATATGGTGCTTTGGGATTAACAGGTTCATTCACAAGAGCTTCAATGATGTCTCTGGTCTCATCAATGTTAACCTCATATGAAAGAGGTTTCACCCATGCAACCCTAGGTTTGACTGATTAAATCTATACTTTGTCACAGTCAACTATTAAGAAAATATCATTCTTATAGTCTTCTACCAATTGTTTTGTAATTCTTTATCTATTCTGCATCTTCTCTCTAAAACTCTCAAAGTATGCATCCATGGTGCTCTCAAAATTATCTCCTAATTGTGCTATAAATTCATTTATCTGATAAACTATGGGTCTTTCCTTTTTCCATACAATTGTGCCTTTGGAAGGGAAAAACTTATTAACATAAAAAAAAATGCATACCAAGAGTGAACCAAACTTACACAAATGTGACTTGGATTCCTGGATTCTCTCCATGTTTTTGCTCAATTGGATACCAAGTCCTCAGCCTCACATAGTACACTATTTGGTCAGCTAGAACTATATATCTTGTGTGCAATTACATGAATAAAAGACTTCAATTCCATATCTGTGACTCCATTCAATTTCATGCCTCTTCCATCCCACTCGACAAGAGTCTTCTTGGCTAGGTCATCCTGTGGTAGGGTTTTAGTTTCTTTTTTTTTGTCAAGTATTGGGTATCCCATCACACGGTGTACCATTGTCTTAGTTATCTTCACTAGTTACTTGAACTAGATATGAATGTCATGAAGACAGCTCAGAACAAATCTAATCCACTTTATCTAAAATTTTTGTGGCATTTTAAAAATGTGGGTTAAACCCTTGACTTCGAGGTGTTTGTGTTCCGGCTTTAGATTTTCATCTACACAAAGTTTCTCATATACTTATTCATCTCCAGTGTGCCTATCTGTTGAATGGTGCAATGATAGAAATCTCATATTTCATTAATCGATAATACCTTCAGAGTAATTTGGGAATGGTCTTCCATCGGATATGTCTCTTCTACAATCGCTAGATGAAGTTTGAACTTTGGCAGTTTGCAGACAACATTACTTACTAACATCTCAGATCCTTTCTTGAATTTACTATTGGATGAAGACACTGTTGGTACTCTAAAATTTGGCACAAATTTGGAAGTGACAAATTGAAAATTTTCTATAAGGCAAGATGAGTACCCCTGAAATTGTTTTGTGAAAAGGCTTAGTTTGAATGCTTATAAAAGGAACCCTGATGATTTTTATGTTATACCACTTGGGAAGTGAGTTCAGTACCTTTAATTTAACATATGCAGTTGGCTCCAATTCCTAAATTTCAATTCTATCATTTTTAGGGAGTAGCTAGTTGAAGGAGGTTACATAAATCTGCATTTTTGCTAAGAGTCATTTTGTTGTAACAGGCCTAGTTTGCTTCTGAATAACTTGCGCCCTGTTGAGTTTCATGAGTTTCCACTTTGGGAATTTTGTTACATGTATGAAAAAGAGAATATTTTTTAAATCCTAAGACATTTTGAGTCCTTTTGATAGGATTTTGATTTCCCCAACGTTGGTCCTACAAAACTGTCTAGTTTCTCTGTTTTGTCCAGAAATTTGAATAGCACAGTTTGATTGATTATAACTTTCGACCATTTGATCCATTTGAAAAAATTCCTTTAGTACTGTATCTGAGTGGTCAAATAATTCATATTTTTTGGTTTTTAGATCATGATGAATCCATTAGAGTGGTTTTCCAATATGTTTCTGTTTGCATTCTGTTGAGTTTCCTAGAATTGTCAAATACATATTTCAGAATGCCCTACTTTAAAGGCCAACATATTTGATCAAATGGATAGGCATGATACTATGGGGTTTTCCCAGGTTTTCTAAGCATGAAAATGAACCTCTTTTCCTATATATAGATCCATGTGAAATTGATGACAAGTTTTTCTAGAACCATTCTGTTTGCAATTAATTCTGATTTCGAAAAGTGTCAAATACATAATTACTAAGTAGTCTACTTTGAGGTCCTACAAGTTGTGCTCCAGTCCAAGATTTTGAAGAATTGAGTTTTCCCTTGCATTAAAAAATTTGAAGTGTACCTTCCCAAAGATTTTCATGTTCACACCAATCCAGTTATCCACCTTGCCAGAGCCTTTCCATTTCCAATTTATTAAATTTCACTGAATGTGCAGAATCCAGAATTAAGTGAGCTACTTTGTGATTTCCCTATTTGCACCTGATTCAAGGTCAAGTATAATTAAAAATTGTTCTTTATTGTAGACATGGAAGTGTACTTCCCTGAAAATTTTTGGACCTTGACCAATCTAGTTGATCACTTTTCTATGCTAATTCCAAATCTAGTTTCTGCATTTTCACTGTGTTAAAGTTCAAAAAAGTCTTTTAAGTGTTGACTTTGTAGATTGATTCCATTTATTCAGTTGATCATGAGAGCAAGTAAATTAAATATTTATGTTCCTTGTATGAAAATAAACCTATGATCAGAGGGTCAGACTTTAAGGGTTTCTTTTGTCTAGTTTTTGAAATCATAATCAAACACAAATGTTTTTTTAGATTGCCAATGTTGAACAAAACTGAAGTGAACAAGATGGTCATTTTAAGGAAGTGATAAATTTTTTTTTGATTGTTGTTTTCAAGAACCGATCATGGCATCATTATTATTACAAGTAAATGTACTATATGACCTGATGGTGAAGCATCAGAACATGATTTAGTGATTTTGCAATGGCCGATCCGAATGAGATTTATGGTGTTTCAACATTTTCACTTACATAGTATTCTATAAATGCTAGATTTGATCAGTTGCTCCTTGCACCTGGAGTAAGATCTGGAGAAGCCCTTTGGCACGCATATTTATTATAGATGAATGAATATTTTTTCCAAGTGTTAGGGTTGGATTACTTGTTTCACCCAGTTTCTAAGGCTAGTTCCAAAGGCTAGTTGCTATTTATGAAATCACTCTGCAGAGGTATGGAAGATTGATTTCTTATGGTTGCCAATCAAATGTTTTATGATCCAGTTGCACTGAAAGTTATGTTGTGTGTTTGAAGATGAGAAATGAGTTTCAAGAATGAAAATTCCCAAATCATGAGCTTCCCTCAGGTAAAATCTTGGTATTCAGCTAAAGTTTATACAATCATATTTATTTGGCATGAAAATAACAGAGGTGGTCATAGCTGCTGGTTGTATCAATATGATGATCCCTCTTGGATCTGACTATGTTTCCTTCCATTGTGATATGCACATTAATCACTTGAAAAAGGGTGGAATGAGCATAGTCTTTGCTGAAGCTATGTGTTCTTGAAGACAAAATGAACTTTCAGAACTGAGCCTATATAGAAGAAATTATTTCTATTATAGAAAATAAAGGGAGGTGAGAGTTAGTTGGTTGGCTATTGCATCTATCATCACTGGTGTATGTATTTTTGGGGTTGGAGGTCAATTTATCTCTTTTAATTTGGAATGGGAAAAGGTCTGGAATTTGTGCATTTTCTAACAGCAATTGAGACTTCTAATTTGTTGCAGCAACTCCTCTATATTCCCGGTGTGGAGTTGGGGAGAAAGTATTTTGTTGGCAATTGGGATCTTTGAAGATTGTATATGAATGAAGTGTTCAATAGAAATTCATCTTCATACACATTTTATGCTAAAAATAAGAAAGGTTCTTTAAGCTATACAACATTGCCTCAATTTCAAGTGGATGGCGTGTCATCAAATTACACTTCCATTTCCTATTTACTAGATGAAACTCACCTACATGCTATGCCATCAAAATCTCATTCATTTTGGTCCAGTTTTGAAGTGACAAGTCCTCAAGATCGTAGGCAATGAGGTGATTGCATGGTTGTACATTCAAATGATGTGCAAGGATTAAACATGTAAATGCAATTAGTAATTTTAAAACCAAATGATGCCTTGTGCAGTATTTTGGAAAAGATCCCATGTAATGCATGCCCTGCGCAATGCATTAGGGGGGAGATTTTAAACTTTGAAAGAAAAAATTTAAATGCAATGACTATAGGGTAAGCACAAAGCCTGCGTAATATACCAAAGGATTTACACTGATTTGCAAGGAGGCTGTGCAACATATTTTTTTTAAAAGGAGTGGAATCAAAGCTTGACCAACGTCATTGCATATGTAAATTTGAAACAACAAACAAGTATGAACTTCAATCAAATGAAATTGACAATTTCATTAAAAGCAAGCGCCTATGCAAAACAAAATGAAAGCAAAGGTGCTACATAGCGTATGAAGATCCCACATATGGCAGAGAGTCTGCGTAGACATAATACAAAGGAAGCCAGTACATTTTAAAAGAAACCCTATGCAATGTATAGGCTATCATCCATGCAACAATGAAGGCAAGTAAAAACAAAATGATGCAATGTAGTTATAAATGAATCTACATAGTATCTAAGAGGGAAGCTCACATGAAAAACCAGAAGGAAACCGCTCGTGAGGCATAAAGGAAGAATTTTTTATAAGAAACAAGTTCAAATAGCAAATAAAAAGAGGGCTGCATAGGATTTCAAGTGCCCACACAGTAAAGGAATCTGTGCAAATTTGATTGTAGATTAGAAAACATCAAACCCCACACTATTTGGGCAACTTGGCCAATATATATGGCAGTTACAAAGTATTTAAAAACCTACGCAGACTAGCAACGAACGAGGAAATCCCAGCCATAGTCTACGCCAAGTTTAAAAGAAAGTTTAAAAAGTCTTTAAAATTTAATGTGATTTGCAGATGCAAGTAAGAAAGGAGATCCACACAGGCATGAGGGAGCTTCTAGCACTTGAAAAGATGGAGCAAAGCCATGCGCTCGATAAAGGTAAGTATATACAGAGCTTAAAAACTTGAAAACTAGAAAGGGTATTTACCCCAAATGTAACGTGGAGGGAAAGTTTTAGTGGTTTTTTTTTATGTTTTCACTTCCATATTGAAATGAAGAAAAAACCAAGAGGCCCACTGGGCCTCTTGGTTGGAAAGTTTAATATTTGTGGTGGGCCCCCAAATTTTGGCACTAAATGTTGAAATGGCTTTAAAACACTCATAACCATTGTCCCGCATTGCTCCTGCAATGAAATTCAAGATGTTTATCAGAAACAAGCCAAACATTTGACTTTGAAGGTGAATAGTGGAGGCTCTCCATGCGTGGAGGTGATTGGTGCCTTGATTTCTATTCCCAAGGCCGAGGATTTTTTTTAACAAAAAGATGATGACAGGTGGTGAAGATGGACACATGGCACCTATTCATACAGTTGCAAGAAGATAACCACCAGAGGAGGAAACTGTAGCGACTTAGCTCCTAACTGCCAAGTTAACCACCTGATTGTGGTCACCAAGTTGTGTGATGATAGAGATAACCATCGCTACTCAGTGATAACCACTAGTGATGAGGTCACATAAACAAAGTAGTTAAGTGCCAAAAATTTAGAGATGACGCGACTGTGTCTAGTCGCCAAGTTGCAAGAAAATTTTAGTTGCCAGATTAAAACCAAGGTCAGAGCTAGAGTTTGCAGAGTCAATTTAAGGGGCAACCAATCAGAAAGTGCCAAATGTCACAAACTAGTGGATTCTGGGGAAAATTTGCATAAAAATCAGAATTTAAAGGGCTTCTTGGTAGAAAAATGAAATTAGATTTTTGTAGAAAATAAAGCCATATATTTTGGAAGAGACAAGTAGAGATCAGATTTGAGATGTCATCGATGGAGATCAGATTTCCTTGGAGAATCAAGTCAATTTTTTTTGAAAAGAGAGAATGAAGTCAGATTTTTCAGTGGATAGATATAGATCAAATTTTGAAAAGGGATAGATGTTTGTCAGGAATGAGCTTTAGGATTTTTTTTTTTGTTTTTCTATATCTTTCCTTCTTTCCTCTTTTGTTCATGTCCCTGTCTTTTTCTCTTCTGGGGGTTTCAAACTGTGTTCTGCCTCTCTTGTAGAATGCTTAGAGTGGGTTCCAATGATGTTGAATATACTTCTACAAGATAAACTTCTTGATTTTGGTCTAAGATTTTGAGCTTTTATGTTATTAATGCACTAAAGCCAGATCATTTCAATAAAATACAATGCAGTTCCTAGTCTGTATTTTTTCTATCACTTTATATTTTGTTTATGATCTTGTATGTTTTGTTTGTAAGTCATCTAAAACATACCGGTTATAAGGTAACTTGTCTAATTACTTGTGAGCTTTTTTTAAGGAAAGAACTAAGTTTCTCAAGTAATTTCAGAGAGAAAGACACTACTATAATGATTTGATGCAATAATACAGAAGTGATAAGATAGTTTGTAAGGCACTCTATCTAGATTGCATATAGTCTATAAGGAATTCTATAGTATGTTATTTTATTTGTGACCTATGGATTATATTTTCTAACTCTTTGTCCAAGGATAGGCACTGATTAGGGTTTACTATTTAGTCTTTATTTAATCATCAAGAATAAAACAAATACTCAAGATATACCACTATTACTAAGTGCATACCTATTGTAAAAGGATTCTATTGAAGTAATACAGTTCATATTGCTGATTCCTTCAAGAGAGAATAAAAAAGGTTAACCTTCCTCAAGTTTAATCTCTAAAAATAAGAAGGAGAAAAGTCCTTATTTCCACTATTATCTTCTATTACAAAAAAGTAGTCTTCCATGTTAAGCTCTTTTTCAAGTTGTTAACATTTGTTTACAAAGTAATTTATTGATGTGATTAGAGATAAGATAGCATAACAGTGATGACCCTAATCCACCATTTGAAGTTTTATTGAACATAGTAAACTATCTAGGCAATACCTGCTTGAGTCTTATGGAGCTCAAAGAAGAAGGAGGATATTATCCAATCCTCATCAGTTAGACTTTATCTTGCATGATCTAAGAGTGTATGGTCTGAGAATCAAGAAAATCATTTTGTCAAAGTTTGTGTCTACAAGAAAAAGTGCTAACAAATTGGAGACTCTACTGGGGAAGCCATTGAAGTCATAGAGTCGTATTCTACAAAGAAACATTCCTCTTATTTTGTAAAGCGAGTCAAGTATTTTTTGTTTGTCATTGAAAAGTGTCTAAAAGTCCAAGTTCCTCAAAGAAATATTCATACAAAATCACATGTGGTGAGTGGTGACTTTGAGTTCTCTGATTTGCACCATTGTGCATATTTGAAGAAAGGCAACAAAGAAGGTGAACTTGCAGTGAAGAGGCAGCAGATTTTTGGGCTCTTATCACTGAGAACACTATCAAGAGGAATCATTAAAAAACTCTATATTAGAGATGTATGGAAGTTTCTGATTTGAAGAAGGTCAGAGCTGGGAAAGACATCTCAACTATTTAAATCTCTTCCTCTGCAAAGAGGTGGCAGCTCTACAAAGTCTCAAAGGTGATTTGGAGGAGACTTCAAATCAAAAAGTTTGCAGCAACTTCATTATACTTCAAGTATTTTATTCTCATTGGATAAGCCTTTTGTTACATGAAAATCAGTTATGCATATGTTTCCCTATTAAGTGGTCAGCACTAAGTAAGAGGGAAGAGAAAGAGGTAGTTTATAGTTATTGTGTCTGTCAAGATGTCACACCTATATTGGGTTAGGTTGTGTAATGCTATAAAATTTAAAGGTATCCCTTGTTATGCAAATCCTATTCCACCAGTAGTAAGGGATTGTTTGCCTAAATTTACTAGTCTAGGTGAGCAATTAGCTAAGGAGCATATAAGAAAATTTGCTGATTTGATAGATGATCATGACATCACACATGAGGATGTACTAATGAGCCTATTTGCAATATCCCTAGTAGATGATGCTAGGGACTGGTTTAAGGAATTACCTCGTGGTTTAATAATATCTATGGCTGCATTTGAAGATTGTTTTGTTGAGAAATATGGTGAAAGGGATGACAGTGATCATCAAGACATGTCTGAATCTGAAGACCCTTTATCAGAACTTGAACTTATTCATGCAGAGACAGAAGTATTAAGACAAAAACTTCAAGAAAAGGTTGTTTTGACATTACAAGAAAGTATGAGAAGAGAAGAGAGTGAATCTCAATCTGAATTTTACATAAGTTTTTCAGATTGAATTAAAGAGTATAGTATATCTTTCTATCCTCAAGAGTGTGTATGGGCTGATTTGTTTGTTAAGCTTTGCTTTCCTAATTCAGTTAGTTTGCCAATTTATCAGAGGGTTGAATATATTCAGCATACTTTGAAGTGGATGGAACATGTTGAAAATCTTTCATCTAAAGTTATACCTGAATATGAATCTAATGATGATGAATCTGAAAATGTTGAAGATACTGAATATCAAACTAGTTATGCTGATGAGACTGAATTTAATGATATTAAATCCAGCTATTATCAAGATAATGATTCAAGTCTATTTATGCTGGAAGTATTGATTATGAAGCTAACAATTAATTTTGTGAGTAGAAATATGATAAAGATGAATGTATAGTTGGAAATGTTCCTTTTGAATTTAAAGACTGTTCTTTTTCTCAGCATAACAATGCAGATTTCTTGTTTCAGTCTGGAGATGTTTTGTGTGGACAACAAGATGATTATTATGATGCGGATGTAAGTGTCTGCAGTGATTTCTTTACACAAGATGATATGGTCCAAGAGGTCTTAATCCATGTTTCCAATGAAGAAGAAATCTGCAACATCAAGCAAGAAACCAAAGAAAGTGAACAAGAATCCTAATGCCCTTTAACTAGTGAGAAAACCTCTGAACTTTTAGTTGTTGATTTCCAAAGGTATGCATCAAAAAATGACTCTAAATTTGTATACCTCATGGATATAATTTTTGATAATGATGACATTGCTGAGTGTGTGAAATATGACAATGAAGATGCTAATTGTGAGAGTGTATCATAAATGAGTGTAAATGATGATAGTTGTTCACTTCATAGTGAACAAATTTGAGAGTTATTGTCTTATGAGTATCTTAGACATTCAGGAAGGGATAGCACTGAACCATGATGCCCAACACACATTGATTTTGATGAACAATATAAGTCAGTTGGTCCCGATTTTGATAAATGTATTAATGTTTTCCCACCCACCCACTAGCAAGTCTCGGATTTGAATGATGATGATAGTTTGCAGGAAAATATTGAACAAGATTTCGATATTAATATGGAAGTCAATGACAAGATGAAGGATGGTATTCCTTTTCAGAAAAAGAGTATGGATTATGATATGGGATTACCATTGTTTGATAGTGAAAATGATGTGTCTTTCTCTTTTGATTTATCTCTTCTTACATAAAGTTAGAACCATTTTCTTAAGATCCAAGATGTCTATGATGAGCTCAACTATGATGTTCCTCAGATTGTTGTTCCCTATCCTTTGAAGGATGAGCCAGATCATATCCCAAGCGGTGAATGTCTTCAATGTTTGCATAAGGTTCGGTATGCTGATTTCTCATTTGATGTGCAAACTACTAATGTGGATGGATATAATAATGCTAACCCAAGAAATCTGGCAGATTTTGAGTGTTTTATTTTCCAGCTAGAAGGTGATTATCAGAGATGTGGCATTAAACTAGGCACTGCTGATTATTGCATTGAATCTCAGTTTTTGCTAACTAATGAATGCATCATGCATGTGCCACATACTTTTCAGAATTGGTATCATTTCCATTTTATCTCTCAAGTGGATTATAC
Source organism: Thuja plicata (assembly GCA_018584345.1). Taxonomy (NCBI): domain Eukaryota; kingdom Viridiplantae; phylum Streptophyta; class Pinopsida; order Cupressales; family Cupressaceae; genus Thuja; species Thuja plicata. The sequence goes on along the minus strand of MU226013.1, from coordinate 1,798,027 downwards.
TGATATTTTTTTGTCTTGAGTTAATCAAGAGTAGAAATAAGATAGGTCAGATGCATGGAAATGGTAATTTCAGCTTGTCTCTAATTTGTGAAGATGAAAACCAGGTGTATGACAGAGGTAAGAGTTGATCTCAGTTTTGGGGGTTTAGACCTCTTGTAGATAATTAAAATATTGTATTGTTTCTTTCCCTTTCAATTGTGTGTTTTCTTTCAGTAAGGGGTTTCCCCATTTTTAGAGAAAAGAGAAGAGTTTTGAGAGATGTAAGTGAAAAGTGGAAAGAGAAAGAAGAAAGCCTGATTTTTTTTTTAAAGGGGTGGTCTGCTTCTACCATGAGATTCTAAAGTTCTCTGCATGCCTGCATGGGGAATGCGTCCATAGTCAGAGCCACTATTGGTGCTCTCAAATTTGGAAGTAACAAATTGAAAATTTTCTATAAGGTAAGATAAGTACCCCTGAATGTTTTTTTGTGAAAAGGCATAGTTTGGATGCTTATAAAAGGTACCCTGATGATTTTTATTTTATACCACTTGGGAAGTAGGTTTAGTACCTTTCATTTGAAATATGTAGTGGGCTCCAGTTCCTAAATTTCAATTCTGGCATGTTTAGGGAGTAGCCAGTTGAAGGAGGTTACATAAATCTACATTTTAGCTAAGAGTCATTTTGCTGTAACAAGCCTAGTTTTCTTCTAAATAACTTGCGCCCTGTTGAGTTTCATAAGTTTCCAATTTGGGAATGTTTTACATGTATGAAAATTAGCTTATTTTTTAAATCCTAAGACATTTTGAGTCCTTTTGATAGAATTTTGATTTCCCCAAAGTTGGTCCTACAGAACTGTCTAGTTTCTCTATTTTGCCCAAAAATCTGAACAGCCCAGTTTGACTGATTATAACTTTTGATCATTTATCCATTTGAAAAAATTCCTTTAGTAATTTATCCCTATTGTCAAATACTTCATATGTTTTGGTTTTCAGATAATGATGAATCCATTAGAGAAGTTTGCCAATCTGTTTCCATTTACATTCTATTGAGTTTCCTAGAATTGTCAAATACAGATTTCTGAATGCCCTACTTTGAAGGCCAGCATCTTCAATCAGATGGATAGGCATGATACTATGGTGTGTTCCCATGTGTTTTAAGCATGAAAATGAACCTCTTTACCTATTTTTAGATCCTTGTGAAATTGATGACAATTTTTTCTAGAACCATTCTATTTGTAATTAATTCTGATTTCCAAGTGTCAAATGCAGAATTACTAAGTAGTCTACTTTGAGGTCCTGCAAGTTGTGCTCTAGTCCAAGATTTTGAACAACTGATTTTTCCCTTCAATTAAAAACTTGGATGTGTACCTTCCAAAATATTTTTAGGTTCACACCAATCCAGTTATCCACTTTGCCAGAGCCTTTCCACTTCCAATTTATTAAGTTTCACTGAATGTGCAGAATCTAGAATTAAGTGACCTACTTTGTGATTTCCCTATTTGCACCAGATTCAAGTTGAAGTATAATTGAAATTTTTTCTATATTGTTGACTTGGAAGTGTACTTCCCAAAATATTTTTGGACCTTGACCGATCCAATTGATCACTTTCCTATGCTAATTCCAAATCTAGTTTCGGCATTTTCACTGTGTTAAAGTTCATAAAAGTCTTTTAAGTGCTGACTTTGTAGATTGATTCCATTTAATCAGTTGATCATTGGAGAAAGTAAATTAAATATTTATGTTCCTTGTATGAAAATTAACCTATGATCAGAGGGTCAGACTTTAAGGGTTTCTTTTGTCTAGTTTTTGAAATCAGAATCAAACACTATTTTTTTGCAGATTGCCAATGTTGAACAAAACTGAAGTGAACAAGATGGTCATTTTAAGGAAGTGATAATCTTTTGTCTGAATCTTGTTTTCGAGAACTGATTATGGAATCATTCTTATTTCAAGTAAATGTACTATCTGACCTGATGGTGAAGCCTCAAAGTATGATTTAGCAATTTTTCAATGGCCGATCTGAATGAGATTTATTGTGTTTCAACATTTTCACTTACACCGTATTCTGGAAATGCTAGGTTTGATCAGTTGCCCCTTACACCTGGAGTAAGATCTGGAGAAACCCTTTTACACGTATATTTATTATAGATGAATAAATCTTTCTGCCAAGTGTCAGGGTCAGATTACTTGTTTCAGTAAGTTTTTAAGGCCAGTTCTAGAGGCCAGTTGCTATTTATGAAATCAGTTTGCAGAGGTATGGAAGATTGATTTCTTATGGTTGCCAATCAAATGTTTTATGATCCAATTGCACTGAAATTTAAGTTGGGTTTTTGAAGATGAGAAATTAGTTTCAAGAATGAAAATTCCCAAATCATGAGCTTCCCTCAGGTAAAATCTTGGCAGTCAACTGAAGTTTATACATTCATATTTATTGATGCAGGAGCATCCTGGGTGTAAGGGCAATCTTGCATCACCCAAAAATATGTGTTTTTCTATTCAATAAGGGCTATTTTGTACAAAGCTGCTATTTTTGGAAACTTACTATTTTTAGTAAGTTGGTCGTTTGAACTCAGAATGTTCTAATTTTCTAGGTGAAGGTTCATCTTAGTCATATAAGAATGCCAGTCGAATTTCATTGCCAGATCATCTGTATTGGCGAAGTTATTAAGGATTTACTGTTGAGATTTTAGGGTGCAAAATCTTTGAGCTCAATTTTCAGGACCTTAGAGGCTCCAAATCGAGGTCGAACCCCTAGTTGACTAGTGCTTCGCGAGTTAGGCATTGTAGATCACGATCTCCCCTTTCTGTAAAGTGGTTATAATAGCCAAACGGAGCTACGGTTCAAAAGTTATGGCTTCCGGAAGTTGGGCTACCTAATCTCATGTTTTGTAAATATTTAAAGCCGACCCTTTTGTAATAAAAGTGAAAAATAATT
>MU226013.1:1768222-1789936 GCA_018584345.1 Thuja plicata | reverse complement strand
ACGGAGCTACGGTTCAAAAGTTATGGCTTCCGAAAGTTGGGCTACCTAATCTCATGTTTTGTAAATATTTAAAGCCGACCCTTTTGTAATAAAAGTGAAAAATAATTAAATGCTAAGGGTAGTCGGCGTTAATTGCTAGATTTCTGGAACCTTCTCGGGCGGTGGAAATTGCCTATATAATAAAGGCCCGTATTGTTGTCTAGGGCAGTTCTGGGTAGATCTAGGTAATAATTCGAGGCTTTGTCCTACAGAATATTGTAAGGGGAATGCCCATGTGGCTTTGCATATTGTAATTCTGAAAGTTTGTAATTCCACATTTGTGGAGATAATAAGAAGCCCATTTTATGTTCTTGCAAATTGTTGTTGCTTCTCTGTTTTTGTTATGTGTTTGTGGCATTAAGGGGAACACACTTCATCATTTATTTGGCATGAAAATAAAAGAGCTGGTCATAGCTGCTCATTGTGTCAATATGATGATCCCTCTTGGCTCTAACTATGTTTCCTTCAATTGTGATATGCACATTATTCACTTGAAAAAGGGTGGAATGACCATAGTCTTTGCTGAAGTTGTGTGTTCTTGAAGACAAAATGAACTTTCAGAACTGAGCCTATATAGAGGAAAATATTTTTGTTACAAAAAATAAAGGGAGGTGAGAGTTAGTTGGTTGGGTATTTCATCTATCATTGCTAGTGTATGTATTTTTGGGGTTGGAGGTCAATTTATCTCTTTTACTTTGGCATGGGAAGAGGACTAGAGTTTGTGCATTTTCTAACATCAATTGAGACTTTTAATCTTTTGCAGCAACTCCTCTATATTCTTGGTGTGGAGTTGGGGACAAAGTATTTTGTTGGTAATTCAGATCTTTGAAGATTGTATACGAATGAATTTTTTCAGTAGAAATTTATCTTCATACACATTTTATGCTAAAAATAAGGAAGGTTCTTTGAGCTATACAACATTGCCTCAATTTCAAGTGGATGACGTGTCATCAAATTACACTTCCATTTCCTATTTACTGGATGAAACTCACCTACATGCTATGCCATCAAAATCTCATTCATTTTGGTCTAGTTTTGAAGTGACAAGTCCTCAAGATTTTAGGAAACGAGGTGACTACAAGCTTGTACATTAAGATGATGTGTAAGGATTAAACAGGAAAATGCAATTAGGAATTTTAAAACCAAATGTTGCCTTGCGCAACAGTTCAGAAAAGATCCCATGTAATGCATGCCCTGCGCAATGCATTAGGGGGGAGATTTTAAACTTTGAAAGAAAACATTTAAATGCAATGACTACAAGGTAAGAACAAAGCCTGCGTAATATGCCAAATGATTTACACTGATTTGCAAGGAGGCTGTGCAACATATTTGTTTTAAAGGGAGTGGAATCAAAACTTGACCAACGTCATTGCATATGCAAATTTGAAACAACAAACAAGTATGAACATCAATCAAATGCAATTGGAAATTTTATTAACAAAAAGCGTCCATGAAAAACAAAATGAAAGAAAAGGGGCTACATAGCGTATGAAGAGCCCACGCATGGAAGAGAGTCTGCGTAGACATAATAAAAAGGAAGCTAACACATTTTAAAAGAAACCTTGCGCAATGTATAGGCTATCATCCATGCAGCAATGAAGGTAAGTAAAAATAAAACAATGCAACGTAATTACAAATGAATCTGCGTAGTATCTAAGAGGGAAGCTCACGCCAAAAACCAGAAGGAGAACCCACGTGAGGCATAAGGGATGACTTTTTTTATAAGAAAGAAGTTCAAATAGAAAATAAAAAGAGGGCTGCATGGATTTCAAGTGCCCACACAGTAAAGGAATCTATGCAAATGTGATTGCAGATCAGCAAAAGAACAAACCCCATGCTATTTGGGTAACTCGGCTAATATATATGGTAGTTACAAAGTAGTTAAAAACCTATGCAGACTAGCAATGAAGGAGGAAATCCCAGCCATAGTCTGTGCCAAGTTTAGAAGAAAGTTTTAAAAGTCTTTAAAATTTAATGTGATTTGTAGATGCAAGTAAGAAAGGAGATCCACGCAAGCATGAGGGAGCTTTGAGCATTTGAAAACATGGAGCAAAGCCATGCACTAGGTAAAGGTAAGCATATATAGAGCTTAAAAACTTGAAAATTGGAAAGGTATTTATCCCACATGTAATGTGGAGGGAAAGTTTTAGTGGTTTTTATATGTTTTCACTTCCATATTGAAATGAATAAAGAACCAAGAGGCCCACTGGGCCTCTTGGCTGGAAAGTTTAATGTGCATGGTGGGCCCTCAAATTTTGGTGCTAAATGCTGAAATGGCTTTAAAACACTCACAATTATTGTCCCACATTGCTCCTGCAATGTAAATTCGAGATGTTTATAAGAAACAAGCCAAACATATGACTTTGAAGGTGAATAGTGGAGGCTCTCCACGCGTGCAGGTGACTAGTGCCTCGATTACCATTCCCAAGGCTGAGGCAAATTTTTTTTGCAGAAAGATGATGAAAGGTGGTGAAGATGGACACCTGGTGCCTAGTCGCGCAATCGTGAGAAGATAACTGCCAGAGGAGGGAATTGCAGTGACTTAGCGCCTAACTGCCAAGTTAACCGCTAGATTGTGGTTGCAAAGTTGTGTGATGCTAAAGATAATTCTGTGACTCAGTGATAACCGCTAGTCATGAGGTCGCGTAAAGAAAGTAGTTAAGTGCCAAAAATTCAGAGATCACGCGACTGTGTGTAGTCACGAAGTCGCTAGAAAATTTTAGTCACCAAGTCGCCTGATGAAAATCAAGGTTAGAGGTGTAATTTGCAGAGTCAATTTAAGGGGAAGCCTATCAGAAAGTGGCACATGTCGCAAACTGGTGGGTTCTGGGGAAAATCTTGATAAAATGGGGAGTTTCAAAGCAATAAAAATGATCAAATTTGAAAGGATTTCTTCAACGAATAAAATCAAATTTTAAAGGGCTTCTTAGTAGCCAAATGAAATTAGATTTTTGCAGAAAATAAAGAAAGAGATTTTGGAAGAGACAAGTAGAGATCATATTTGAAATGTCACTGATGGAGATCAAATTTCCTTGGAGAATCAAGTCAGTTTTTTTTTTAAAAGAGAGAATGAAGTCAGATTTTTTAGTGAATAGATATAGATCAAATTTTGAAAAGGGACAGATGTTTGTCAGGCATGAGCTTTAGGTTTTTTTTTTGTTTTTCTATATCTATCCTTATTTCCTCTTTTGTTCATGTCCCTATCTTTTGCTCTACTAGGGGTTTTAGACTGTGTTCTCCCTCCCTTCTAGAATGCTGAGAGTAGGTTCCAATGATGTTGAATATACTTTTGCAAGATAAACTTCTGGATTTTTGTCTAAGATTTTGAGCTTTTTTTTTATTAATGTATTGAAGCCAAATTATTTCAATAAAATATAGTGCAGCTCCTAGTATGCATTTTTTTTGTCTCTTTATATTTTGTTTATCCTCTTGTATATTTTGTTTGTAAGGCATCTAAAACATACCAGTTATAAGGTAACTTGTCTAATTACTTGTGAGTTTCTTTCAAGGAAAGAACTAATTTTCTCAACTAATTTCAGAGAGCAAAACATTGTTGTAAGGCTTTGATGCAATAATACAGAAGTGATACAATAGTTTGTAAGGCACTCTATTTGGATTGCATATAGTCTATAAGGTATTCTATAGTATTCTATTTGACTTGTGACTTGTGGATTACATTTTCTGACTCTTTGCCCAAGGAGGCACAGGTTAGGGTTTACTGTTTAGTCTTTATTCAATCATTAAGCATAAAACAAATACTCAAGATATACCACTGCTACTAAGTGCATACCTATTGTAAAATGATTGTATTGAAGTAATATAGTTCATATTGTTGATTCCTTCAAGAGAGAATAAAAAAAGGTTAACCTTCCTTGAGTTTAATTTTAAAAAAGAAGAAGGATAAAAGTCCTTATTTCCACTGTTATTTGTTATCACAACAAAGTAGTCTTCCATGTTAAGCTCTTTTCCAAGTTGTTAAAATTTGTTTATAGAGTAATTTATTGATGTGATCAGAGATAAGATAGAATAATAGTGATGACCCTAATCCACCATTGAAGTTTTACTGAACATAGTAAACTATCTAGGCAATACCCACCTGAGTCCTGTGGAGCTCAAAGAAGGAGGAGGATATTATCCAATCCTCATCAATTAGACTTTATCTTGCATGATCTAATAGTGTATGGTCTGAGAATCAAGCATATCATTTAGTCAAAGTCTGTCTCTGCAAGAAAAAGTGCTAACAGACACCATAATTGCTTGGAGGATTGATAAAACTTCCTTGCAACTAAAGATTTGAAACGCAAATTTTCATTGTAATCGATATAAGCTCTTATTCACTCTATAAAATGTAAAAAATTAAGCCTCCAAATCCACCATTCATGAGAAATTTCATCATATATTTTCATTAAATGCTCGATACATAGTAGTTGTGATAGCTCGGGTAGTTCTCGCAGACTAGCTCGGAAGCTCGACGAAAACTAACCTTTACATCTTCAAAACCATACAACCCGACTTAACTCAGTTAAGCCTAAGTAACTTGGATGTAACCAAGAACAGACTCGGTTAGAACCATAATGTGTCCCAGTGCATCAATATGAAAACTTGGACTTGCTAGCATATCTGGAACTGATATATGATGGCTTGTATGCACATTTTCAGTTATCTCCTTACATATTTATTCGGAGATGGTGGATCCACCCAACTCACTATTTTGGTTGCCATTCAATCCATCATTGTTTTGGTCTAAATTCTCAGGAGACTTTCTTACCCACTACTGAAAAATCTGAGTTCTGATTTCAGAAAATGTTTATTTTCCTTTCTCAAAACTAGTATCCACTTTTTCTTTATTCATACAATTCTTGCTTAGATGACCAAGTTGTTTACACACAAAACATCTCTTAGTAGGATTCTTTTTTCTGAGATGATTCTTTGCACAATTTGCACCAATATGCCCATATTCACCATAATGACAACATCTACTCCATGTGTTCTAATCCCAACCAAGAATTTCTTTAGCTAGTTGTTCAGTAGGGTTCCATTTCTTAGTCCTGTACTAGGAAGACTTGTGACCTTGTTTGTTACAATTGAAACATTTTTCGTTCAAACTTAGGTCTCTCAGTGCATTCACTTTCCCTATGTCCATGTTTTTTGCACCTATAGCATTTACCATTAAACTTTGACTTTCCATTACTCCAACACTTATTTTTTGTGTTCCCTAACTTATCATAATGATTACATATAGGTTTGTTTTTCTGTTGAGCTCCTTGTTGTGAGGATTCACCTTGCTTAACATAACCTAATCCAGTCTATCCATGATGTCTAAATTGATTTTTCTTTGTCAACTGATCCATGCTTACCTATGAATTCATCATACTCTCATTGGTTTGTTTTTCAGTATTGAGATCATTGTGCAGTCTTTCATTTTCATTCCTTAGATTGATAACTTCCTGATTTAGACTATTGAGTTGATTTATCATATCTTCTTGCTGAAGTGAAAAATTATGGATTTCATTTTCTTTTTTCCTCTAATCTTGTACTTAGAAATATTTTACCTTCTTGTGCCATTTCTCTATCATTTTCTACTTGATTCTTTTGTTCCATGACTTCACATATTCTGACTTAATGGATTTCTTGTTCTCTCTTTAACTTTCTAACTTCCTCATGTAAATTGAGATTCTTTGCAAGTAGGTCTTCAATGGTTGCATCAGCTTCTTCAAAACTTCTTTCTTTGCATAAATATTCAATTCTTTCTTCTATGTAATTTTTATCATTCATTTGCAGTGCTAAATATTTTCTTCTTTTCAGGGAATGAGAGAGCTACTCCTTGAGTTTTCTAATTTGATCCATGGTCACTTGTAGATCTAGATTTTCATTTTCAATGGATTTCTCTAGTATGTATATTTCCACTGCCTCCAATCTTTTCTCAAGTAGTTAAACTTCTGATAAGAGAACCTTTAGCTCTGATAGCAATTGCTGGAAATATATTGAGGCTAGGTGATTGATAGGGGAGGTGAATTAGAAACCAATAAAACTTATTCTCTTTCATCCTTTATTAGATTATCTAATCTAATTGCATGCATGAAAAAAAAACAAAAAACAAACATCCACAATAATTGACACAATATTTGGTTACCCAGAAACCTTCCAAATAGAAAGTAAAAGTGGGGTGGGGATGGTACACACAATATTTAGTACTGCAGTATAAATTTATCCTATTAAAGATTACAATTGACCACTTCTGATGGCCTTCCCTCTTAGGATAAATAAGGACTGTTAGGTCCACCTTGTGAAAGGATTTGTACAATACAATTAAGTATGCAACTCTGTTAGGATATTTGAAAAGGACTGTCAAGTCTACCCAGTTCAAGGATCTTGCTGATACACCTATTAGGATGAACTAGTGGATGATCTGTTATGCAAATCTGATTTTTTGAATGAGATCCTTTGAAATAATACTAATCACTTGAATGTGATAGATGAGTCTCTGATGTTCCTTTTACATTGGTGTAGCCTTCTAATCAATCTGCCACTTCATATTTGCATATCCATACTCTTACTTATGCTATTGCTACTTCTGCATTTTGATAAATAAAGTATCTTACATATATATCTTATCCAAATCAATTACCTTCATAAGTTGGCTTCCAAGAGATAAATTAATATCCAACAATAATAACTAAGTTGGCCCAATACTGATACTCAGTTCTAGTAATCCACTTGGGTGATATACTGACACTGGGCAATATGATGTCACTCGGGCGACATAGTGAACTAGCAATCTGTGGTACTCGGGTGACACTAGTGAGTTGGGTGATATTGTTTGCCACTATCTGCTTAGGCTACACTGCAATTGCTCAGGCTGCACTTCAAGCAGCTCACTCGGTCAACACTGTAATCATATAACTGACTAAGTGTTTTGGCACTAATTGACAACATGTCTTTCCATAAGGTCTACAGTAAGGTGTGTAAAGTAATCATAGATTCTTGTTCAATGGATAATCTTGCATCCATATATATGGTTAGAAAGCTTGGTTTGAAAAAGTTACCTCACCCAAACCCCTATAAGGTCTCGTGGTTAAGAAAAGAGCAACAAGCTCTTGTCAATGAACAAGTTTATGTGGAGTTTCAGGTAGGAGACTACGAGGAAAAGATTTTGTGTGACATTGCAGAGATGGATTCCTGCCACCTATTATTATGGAGGCCTTGAAATTTTTATGTGAATTGAAGACATGATCAGAGAAGCAATGTTTATGTTCTTACTAAGGATGGAAGGGAGTATACAACGAGACCCTTACCAGATGATGGGAAAGAAACATACCAAGTGACTAGTGTGATATTTGTAGGAGAAAATGAGTTTTTGAAGACCCTTAGAGGAAAGGACACCCCTTGCTTTTCCATTGTAGTAAAACCAAGACGAGAAGAAAAGAAAGTAGTAAGAGAAGAGGAGCAAGAAAGGATAGTAGGACCCAAGGAAGTACAAAGTTTTCTAAATATGTACAAGGAGGTTATTGCAGATAGTACCACAGATTCACTTCCACCAGTCAGAGATGTAAGACATTGTATTGAGCTTATACCAGGGTCCACATTTCCTAATAATGCTCCATATAAATTGACACCAGATCAAAATGAGGAACTAACTAGACAGGTTGAAGAATTGCTCAAGAAAGGGTTTATTAGAAGGAGCATCAGTCCTTGTGCAGTCCCTGCACTATTGGATCCAAAGAAAGAGGGTATGTGGAGACTATGTACTGACTCTAGAGCCATAAAAAAAATCACTATCAGATACATATTCCCTATGCCTAGAATGGAAGACTTGATGGATTTTCTAGGAGGGGCTAGGTATTAATCCAAGTTGGATTTGAAAAGTGGATACCATCAAATCAAGATTAGAGAAGGGGATGAGTGGAAAACAACATTCAAGACCAATGAAGGGCTCTATGAATGGTTGGTGATGCCCTTTGGCCTCTCAAATTCTTCAAGCACATTCATGAGGATCATGAATGAAGTATTGAAACCTTTTATTAATCATTTTGTGCTTGTATATCTAAATGACATATTGATTTTTAGTAAAACTAGAGATGAACATCTAACCTACTTGGAGTTATTTTTTGAAAGGCTCAAACAAGAGAAATTAAAGGTCAATTTGGATAAATGTGTCTTCTCATAGGAAGAGTTGGTGTTCCTAGGATTTGTCATCTCGAAGGGGAATCTCAAAATGGATCTGGAGAAGGTGGAAGCCATACTCACTAGGCCCACACCAAGGACTGCTAGTGAGGTAAAACATTTTCATGGATTAGCCATTTTCTATAGGAAATTTATTAGGGGTTTTAGCAATGTTTGTGCCCCTATGATTGACACAATAAAGGGTTTAATAAAGTGTCATTTTGTATGGACAAGTGAAGCAGATAAATCTTTTGAGTACTTGGAAAGGAGGGTAGCAAAAGAACCCATATTAGTTTTACCTGATTTCAAGAAAATGTTCACAATAGAATGTGATGCTAGCAATAGGGCCATACAGGGGTCCTAAGTCAAGAAGGAAATCTAGCAGCCTTATTTAGTGAAAAGTTGAACAAGGAAAACCAAAGGTACTCAACCTATGTTTCGTAAATGTATGCAATGCTTCAGTCTTTAAAGAAATGGAGGCATTATTTTGTGCCCAAGGAGTTCATAGTTTATAGTGATAATAATTCTTTGAGATTTTTTAATAGATAAGGCAAGTTAAACCACAGGCACATAAAGTGGATGGAATACACCCAAGCATACAATTTCACAATTATATACAAGAAGGGTATAACCAATAAGGTTGCAGATGCCCTATAAGAAGGAATCTGACCATTCAAGAAGTCATATTGGAGAGTGTTGGGCATCAATTCCATGAAAGGGATGTATGAACAAGATGAAGACTTCTCAGAGGCATACCAAGTATGCAAGGATATGAGTGATAGGTATCACAGTGAGTTTGCAGACTACATGTTGCAGTAGGAATTAATTTTCAGAGGAAGTCAACTTTGTATTCCAAGGGGATCCATGAGAGAGAAAATCATAAGGGAGAAGCATTCTGGAGGCTTAGGAAGTCACTTTGGATTGGACAAAACATTGGAGATGGTAAGAAGGTTCTATTTCTGGCCCAAAATGTAGACAAATGTAACACAATTTATTGAGAAGTGCATGGTTTGTCAAAGAGCCAAAGGTAGATCATCCAATGTAGGGTTGTATAACCCTTTACCCATTCCAATGAAGCCTTGGGACTCCATTAGCATGGCCTTTGTATTGGCTCTGCCAAGAATAAAATAGGGATATGACAGTATCTATGTGGTAGTAGATAGGTTTTCCAAAGTGGCCCATTTCCTACCTTGCAAAACAACCCATGATGCCTCTCATATAGCAGGGATATTCTTTGAGGAAGTAGTGAGGTTGCATGGATTACCAATGACCATAGTCTCTCATATGGATCAAAAATTCCTTGGACATTTCTGGAGAACACTGTGGAAAAGATTAGGGATCAACTTGTCATATTCATCGGCATATAATCCTCAAACAAATGGCTAGACATAGGTCATAAACATGTCACTTGGAAACCTATTGAGATGTCTGACAAAAAACCATGGAGCCACATGGGATTCAATACTACCCCAGGAAAATTTTTCCTATAATGACTCAGTAAATAGGAGTACTGGTCATAGCCCATTCCAAATTGTATATGGGACACACCCTAGAGGTGTAATCGAGTTAAGAAACATCAGTGCTATGGAAAGAATGAGTGCATAGGTAGAAGACTCAGCAGATGCCATGAAGGAACTTCACTAAGAAGTTAGGAGAAGGCTTGAGAAAACTTCAAGGAAGTACAAAGATATAGAAGATAAAAGAAGAAGGCATGTACATTATAAGGTAGTGGACATGGTGATTATCCACCTCCGAGCAGAGAGACTCCCTAAGGGGAAGTATACCAAATTAATGATGAAGAAGATGGGACACTTCAAGATATTGCAGCAATGTGGAAACAATGCCTATAAAATTGGTTTACCTCCAGACAATGGATTATCTAACATCTTCAATATATGTGATATTTATGCCTATAAAGGTTCTAATGTCTTTAATGCATATCTAGAAGGAACACAGGAAGCTACAGTGATTAAACAACTTCCACATCAAAATCAACTTGCAGTTGACACCCTCTTGGACACCAGGGTAAGTAAATAAACTAGGAGGAGAGTATATCATGAGTATCTAATCAAATGGAAGGACAAGCCCTTGGAAGATGCTACATGGCTAACAGACAAGGACATTGAGAAGCTAGGACTCCAACTTGCAGACATTCCAACTCAAGATACTTTAGTCTCAGTGGCCTGAGGTGTATGGTGTAGGGCACAAAATCTATGTCCATCCCTACGGTAGATTAGGATCCTCAGGGATCAGTTGGTAGATGAGAATGATGTAATAGGCCCAAGTGTAAGATCTTTTGGATCCTAGGTGTAATTATAAGCTAGGATGCCAAAGTGGTCAAATGGGCCTTTTCATGCATAAGTTGTGATTTCTAGGTCGATCACTAGGGTTAGGTCCCAAGGAAATGTTTTTGAAACCATTTGTGGGAATACATAAGCCTAGAAGGACCTATTGTGCAAAAAGTTCCAAATTGTCAAAAAATTGTAAAAATGTTGCTTGACAACATTGACAACTTTTCAAAAGTTGCTTGGTATAGTTGCAAAAGTTGTAAATTCAGTCCATAACGATTTTAATTATAGTTATGACCATAGCAACTGATATTTAAACATTGCTGAAGACGATTCATGGTGTTGGCAATGATTTACAAACTTTTGGAAGGGAGAACTAATAAGAAATGTGTTATTCTGTGTATAGTTACTGCATTCTTTGAATTTACAAGTACTATACAGACTGGTACGGATGAAAATCAAAGTGAATTCATTTGTTTAAACATTTATCTAGTATGTTCTTTTGATTGGGTGTGCATTGGTTTGGTTTGGTGTGGGATAAGCAAAATTTAAGTTCATTTGTTCCTGCAACCCAGAAACTAAGGGCGTGTTGTTCATGGAGTCCTAACTTGCTTTCCCATCATGGAAAAAGCATGGTCCTCTGGGAAATGAAAGTTAGGGAAGTCACCTTGGAGATTCTTGAAGCCCAGAACCAGAAGATTATGTTGGAGGGGTTTTCCACCCTACTCTAGGTCAAATATCTCTATGTATTTGACCAGGAAAGTAGGAGATAAGGTGGACAATCAGTCTCAGTGAGTGTACAAAATATTCCTAAGGCGTTGTGTTGGTTTCATGAACCCATTTTCAAATCTTTTCTTTGTTATCCAAGCGTCGTCTGGCTAATTAGGCCTGTAGACAGAGTTAGGGTCTGATACTACATGAGTGAAGTCAGAAATCCATCTCTTGGGATCTAGAAGAAGAGGATAAAGGGTATCCAAAAAGGTAATAATATTTCCAAGTCACTTGGAGAACTTGGGAGTTGTCCACAAAAAATAGAGAAAGGAGGGCTAGTAGGTTGATTGTCCTAATTTGAGTAGGATAGATTGTGGGTTTGTAGGAGCTCCAAAAGTGAGTGTTTCCTAGTGTATTAGGTCAGAGTAACACCTTCCCACTATGTATTGAATGCCCATATAGTTGGGATAGAAATCCGTCATTTTCGTCTATTTGAGGGAAGCAATCTGTAAAGTCTGATTTAGATTCAACATGTGAGGAGTCCCTCAGAGTTAGGGAGAGTTGTGGAATAGAAAGTCCACCTAAGAGGGGAGGCATAGACCCTCAAGGAGTTGTTGGATCAAGGAGAATACTTGAAGAAAGGATTTTAGGTTCTTCTAGTAAAGGAAGACCAATCTAGGATGTGTGGCTCCTTGCTCTGCATCACTTCGCTTGCCAAAGATTGTTGAGAAATTAAATGCCCTATTTATTGCCTACAACAAGGAAAATGAGATCATTTGTTGGCTCTTACCCAAACTGTGCAATGTAGAAAGACAATTGATAGACTTGAAACCTTAGCAAAGGTAGACGCAATTCGGGTGATTAGTTTGAGGTGGTACGTGATGAGAGGGTTTGAGTTATTGCTGATTACCTGGCTATTAGGCTAAACAATTGGGATACTCTTGATCTAGAGGTCAAGGAACTTAGAGCTATGGTGACCTCAATTGAAAAAAAAGAAGGAAATGATGTATGTTATTGTGGTGATTGAGAGAAATTAGAAGGTGGTGAAAAGAAATCTTGATGACGTGGTCACCTATAATAAGGATTTGGTGATAAAGACTATGGACTCCATGTAAGCTCTCCAAAATGAGTGAGAATGCCTTCAAACCAAGAGGAAAATAAAGGAGGCTGCATTTGAGGGTAGAGGAAAAAGAGGGTCTTTATTTAGTAGTTGAGAGATTTAACTCAAGAGTGGAAGTTTGTCAAGACTCCCACCTTGTAGGCCTTCTTGATGTGTCTTTGGTGGTGCTTTTTGTCTTTCGTTTTGCTTTTTTCCTATTTTGTATTTTCTAATTTTGATATGGATTTATTGCTGGCCTTTTGTTGGGTTTTCTTTCTCCTTGTGACACCCCTTTCTTATGCTCAATGGCTGATTTATTAGTGTTTAGATCATTTCCCACTTTATCCAATCAAAACAAAAGGAAAGTTTATTTTTCTTTACATTAACCAAACTACTTACCATATTGAGGGTGAGGTCCGTGAAAGGCCTTAAGCTTCTTTTTTGAGGAAGAGGAGGTCTCATGAAGAATTAAACAATTTGCTACGAGATTATTTGTAATCTTTATCTAGAAAATAGAAGCTCATACTTTGTAGGCTTCCATATTTGAAGGTGTGAAAATGAAGTGGGGCCAGAATTTTTCCCACTACCTAAGAATGTTATCTGCCACTTGTCAAACACTTACCTTTAGATTTTCCTTAAATTAATTTTGGAGGAAAAATTATTTTAAAGCATACTTTTATCACTGTATAAGACTAAAGACTAAGATACTGCATTCATGAGATCACCAACTTCATTAAATTTCAAAATTAATTACAAAACCAACAGCTTTAAAATATTCCTAAAAAATTTCAAACAACTCGGACTCTAATTTCCAAAAAAATCCCCTTCCATAAGACCCAGACCGAGTAATACAATTACATGCGCTGTGAATTGAAGAAAAGGCCAATCGATAAAAGTATTGTAACTCAAAATTCGCCAGATTGCATAGTAATTGGCCAGATTAGTATGCAATCAGATTATGTCCTATGTCCTTGCTAATTTCCTCCGTTTCTCTGTGCCAGACACCTGCAGACGACTATCAGGCACAACGTATTTAGACTTTTAAAAAGGGGAGCTTTCGTCTTAAATAAATCTCTGATATAAGGCACGCAAATTGAGGGAAAGTAGCTATGCCTTCGAAAATAAATATTCTTCTGTAACTCAGCGAGGAACTATCATTATTGACCAGGAAAAAGATCAGAGAAAGCCTATACTAGTAAACTTTACAATCCAGGCACTGAAGAAACAATTATTATTATGTAAATAATGAAAAGTGTCTTTTTAAGGTGTGAGTCCAGCCAGCTTAAGGCCAAAGATAACCAAAAAAAAAATCCTTTGATCACGCAATCCGTGAGTAACAGACATAAAAGTCAAACTAAAGTGGATGCTTTTGTCGTTCAAGATAAAGCTTCCCAATTTGTCCTATAGGTATAGGAAGTTAGCAACTTTATATTTAGGGAGGATTTTATATCTTTTATGAGTTTTTTATGAGTTTTTTTGGTTATTTAAGTTTAAAATATGAATTTGTGGATTTTATTTTTTTAGGGTTTAAATGAAGAACATATTATCCTTATTTATTTTGTTCAATTAGTTGAATTATAATTTCTTTTAGTTTAGGTTTATAAATTTTATTAAACATTCAAAATAAAAAATTTAACATTGAAGAAATAATGAAAGATTAAAATGGTGAAATTGACTTGCAAGTAAGATGAATTGTTAAAAAAAAAGTCCACCTATTTTCAATTTGGAGGAAAACTCCCCTCTCCTTAATGATAAAATACTGAATGTGATCCCATAAATCTATTGAAAAGACAAACTCTGTGCAAGCCAAATCCCCAAAGGCTTATAGAAGATCTTTACCTCTTTGCTAATATCATGGTGAGTTAAAAGGACATAACGATTCTATTAGCAAGCTCCAATGATCAAATAATCAGATTGCAGTTACTATTAATTAATCAGTAACAATAAGTGGTCATTGTTAGCCGTAGAGTTTACTTTATGCTGTGTTAGTTATATTATGTGTAGCTGACGGTACTTAGTTACTACCGGACGATGGTTGGGAATCGGTGGTGACAGTTGGTCATACCCCTTCAGGTTTTATATAAGCGATGTACTTTCTCTTCGGAGATATGCGGGGAGATGCTATTGTAAATGTATTGAAGTTACAGATGATTAATAAAGACTGATATTTTCTGATCTATCTTATGTATTTGTATTTCCGTACAACATCTATGCACCAGTAAACTAGGTTACCCCAACGGTTAAACATTTGGCATTGTTGCCTAGACGTACTTGGGAAGGAAAAATAAAATTAATTGATGTGTTGATTATTGCCTTGTGGAGAAATGAGAAAAAAATTCATACTCAATCAATTGAACAAAAATAGAAAGAAGGAACTTGAGGAGGAACAAGCCGATAGAAAAGCCATACTCGCACAACAGCAAGCCGAGCGAAGGGAGAGATACAGAAGATGTGTCGAAGGACTACCAAAGGGAGTAAGTGAAGGCGAGGGTTTGGAGGTATCTGACCGGGAGCCTGGGAGAAGTGACAAGGACTACCTAGAGGAAACAAGAAGCTTGTTCGGGTCCTTAACCTTAACCCCATGGACGGAAGCAAGAGAAGTCCGAAGGAAGGAAAAAGAGGAAGATGCACAGAGGGAGGCTCAGGATTCCGCTGCCACCGCGAGTATTGAAGTGACCGAGGGGCACGGGTATCACAGTAGCCCACCAGGCCTGGACAATTCCAGTAGTTCAGGGACATCAAGTGGTACGGTACCAAACAATTCTGGGGTACCGATGCCGACAGTACCATTCCAGCCTGTAACAAAACCGGTGCTACAAACATAGTCGGTGCCTAGAAAAGTAAACATGGCGACCAACAAGGAGAAGTTGCGAAAATTCCACGGAGATGGAAAAGAAGATCCTCTTCGACATTGCCGCACGTGTCAGACAATCTAGTCCGCGAATGGAGTCGCTAACCAGGACGAATGGATGCGACAGTTTCTGGCAACCCTCCGAGGGCTAGCAATCGACTGGTACTCTAACTTAGACAAAACCAGAGTGAACATCTGGGACTTATTAAAGAAAGCGTTCGAAAAGGAGTTTAGGCTCCTGCGAGACGATAATCAAATCATCTCAGAAATATATGGAACCAAACAGGGAAAAAAAGAGACTGTGCGGGCCTACAGTCACCGACTGAAGGAGTTAGTCAGAAAAATGGATAGCCAGCTAGTGGATGGCTTGAAGAAAAGATGGTTCATGGAGGGCCTGAAATCGAACCTACAGAGGAAAATGAAGATAGTGCTCCCCACCTCATACGAAGATGCCTATAACTGGGCGATGGACTTGGAGAGTGAATAGAAGACCTCCAAGAAGAAAAGAAGCAAGTCTTCTTCCGGTGAAGATGACACCACAAACGATGACAGTAGCAGTGATGGTGAGTCGAAGAAAAAAGTCATGGCACTCCAAAAGGACATGGAGAGAATGATGAAAGAGTTCAAGACCTTGAAAGGGGGTACCAGCAATGGGGGAGATGACACGTGGTGTATGGACTACAAGGAGAGCGGCCATACAAAGGGGTCATGTCCGAAAAATGCATTGTGTGATATTTTACCGATCATGGGCCGTCCCACCAAGAAATGTCCATACAACATGAAGGTAAGGAATCAACATGTGTTATTTACGTAGGAGCAACCATCTACATCGGGCGGGTACAGAGGAAACCAACGCGGTGGCAGAAGGGGCAACAACAATAATAACAACAACACCAACACAAGGACTTGAATACAATATGACCCTAAGGGTCGACCGATGATCTAGTGCCGAGCTTGCAATCAGTTGGGCCACTTTGCAAGGGATTGTGACAAGGGTGACACCTCATAGAAGTTATGTTGCTGGTGTGGTCCCGGTGACCATGACGATGCACATTGTCCAAAGGGAGTGAAATTCATAGACATTGATAATACTGTGTTTGTACTTACAAGGGGCCAAGCAAAGAAGGCCACATTTGGATCCCTGTACGGAGATAGAGACCCAGGAAGCTACCCGCTCCTCACGCACGAAGGTGGATGAAAACATCCTAAGGCAGTTATTACAGACAAAAGTGCCGATAAAACTCCAGGCCCTCCTGGAAACCATACCTTAATCAAGGACGGCTATCCTTAAAATGACACCATCACAACCTCGTAAGGTACCCAAAACTCCTCCAAGTCTTACCACAGATCCTATGTTGCTGGCCATGAATAGTGGGCACCACCCAGCAGTGGTCGAGATGGGTATCCTTGGCACCACTCTCACAAACACCATTGTAGATGGCGGGTCCAGAGTAAATGTACTTCCGGAGGAGACATGGAAAAAGTTGGGAAAACCCACGCTATGGCCTCTGACATTCAACCTATTGGGAGCGGACCAGCACAACATCAAACCCTTCGGAACCCTCATGGCTCAACGTGTGATTATTGGTACACAACCCTTAGTACTCAACTTTGTGGTGATCCCACTAAAGGAAAAGGGGTACAAGACTATTTTGGGACGAGGTTGGCTCACCTCGATGAAGGTGAACCACAACTGGAAGCGGAACACACTCACCATGGAGACTACCGGGAGGAAGTACATGATTGACCTCCACACGCAAATGGTGAGCGAGGAGTTAGCATCCTTGAACTCAGAATCTAAAGGAGAGAAAATGGGAGGAGATGGAGGGCAAAGAAGAATGGAGCCCAATAACGAAGGGTTTTTGGAGTTGGAAGAATGTTTTGGGGATGATGGAGATTCAATGAATGGCCTCTTTCATTGGCAGATGGAAGATTACGAGTTCTTCCCACCATCTTGTAACATGCTAAGCATTAGGGAGGAGGAAGCCACCCCTGCACAACAGTTTACGGAGGACAAACCCATCAAATACTAGGAGGTAAAATCAAAGTGGAAAAACCTCGGTGACGACATTCGTGTCAGTGATAGTTGGAACCCCATGGCCTCAGCATTCAAATTCATTATTCTCTTTCCTCTTATGTACGGGCCAGCGATCATGGTCCCTATAGAATTTATGGTTCCCAACCTTTGGATCACCATCGAAAATAGACCCCAGGAAAAAGTTTGGGAAGTCGGCTACGACGGGGCCATCTAGCTGTGGTCTCTTGATGGACAAGAGATACACGAGGCCATTAGCAGTTCCAAATTGAAACCTCACCCGGAGGGGATGGACAAAGGACCCGAAAGGATGGACAGAGCCCCTGAGGGGATGTAAGGGGACCCGAAAAACCAAAGAGGCAGGAGGGATGAACAGAGAGTCACCTGAAAGGTAATTAGATTAGGCAAATAATAGTTTCAAAATTTTTTTTTTAAAATTTTTTTTTAAAAAAAAGTGTTCATACGGTATTGTACTTCCTGATACCGTATGGGACCATATGGCCACACGGTAACAAAAAAATGGAAAAAAATAAAGAAGAGACCGTACGACACCGAACGGTTTATGGTTGTATGAATGACAGTCTGAAAACTTAAAGCTTTGTACAGCTAATGGCTGTACGGGCCCGCACAAACTCACGAACAGAGTGAGTAAAAAGAAATAAAGTCATACAGCTGTGCACCGCATGATGTGGTGGGGAGGTATAAAACTATACATCCATACACTGTACAGTATTGTGGAGAGGTGCGGGTATAATATCGCCATACGGGGGAAAGACCTGTGCAGTTTTGAAAAGGAGGCCGTATGATCCATACAGACAGTTTTGTAGGTTGCCAAAGAACAAAAAGTTAGAAAACATCCACCGTACGGTTTCATATTCCGGTGAAGGAAGAGAGACAACATTAGTATCACCACACGAAATTCGGGTGTGAGCAGATCACTACTGTATGGCAGGAACTGAAGACCAGCGTGAGGGTACGACACAAGAAAGCAATAAGCCAGTGACAACTGTATGGAGGCATAGCGAAGGGTTACAAGCCACACAAGTACGGATTGACTCCAAGACGTGCATAGAAGTGATTTATTGCTACCATATGAAGCAAAGAAAAGAAAGCAAGCTGAGTATCATGTTGGAAGTTAGGGATTCGGAGGTAGTTATTTAATTCACATAAGGACAAAGCAGACAGTTATTGATGGCATGACAAAAAAAAAAAGGATGACAACAGAGGCAGTGACAAAAATCATGTTATTGGCCTCCAGTGCTGCCCCTTGACCCCACCTGGGGCGCTGCCCCTCGACCCCGCACGGGCGCTGCCCCTTGACCTTGCTGGGGGCATTGCCCCCAGACCCCCATTTTATTTTTGAGGCACACTACAACCTAGAGTTTGGGGTACCAACGCCGTGAGGGTAAGCATTGGGCTTGTTCCACTCAGTGAGAAAGAAGTTTGAAGCTAAGCGTTGGAGGGGAAGCCATAAGCTGCCGACAGAGATGGATTTGGAGGTTGTGAACACACAGGTTGAGCAGATGATACCCAGAGATGCTGCAGGCATTGATTGTCCACGCGCCAGTGGTGGCGAGAGCGGTAGCAGGGTACTACGCTTTGAGGAGTATGTCTTGGCTGGACATGAGGCTGCCGTGGTGGAGGCACAGACAGCTCGGGAGGAGATGACCACCAGGTTGGAGGCAGTAGAGCAAGATTTGGCTCAGTATACCCAGTAGTTGGGTGTGAAAAAGGCAACATGGCTATTGAGGACAGAGTGGTTGGAGGTAGTATCATTTGAGCAGCAGATTTGCAACACTTGGTAGAGGTTGAGACTGAGCAGCATGTTTTGGTTCTTGTACGTGGTTCATCATTCCTATCTTGTTCTGTCCCAGATATTTTGTTGTCGTCCGGAGACGACTTTTCTTTAGGGGGGGATGATGCTAGCCGTAGAGTTTACTTTATGCTGTGTTAGTTATATTATGTGTAGCCGACGGTATTTAGTTACTACTGGACCGTGGTTGGGAATCAGTGGTGACGGTTGGTCATATCCCTTCGGGTTTTATATAAGCGATGTACTTTCTCTTCGAAGATATGCGGGGAGATGCTATTGTAAATATATTGAAGTTACGGATGATTAATAAAGACTCTGATATTTTCTGATCTATCTTATGTATTTGTATTTCCATACAACGTCTATACACCAGTAAACTAGGTTACCCCAACAGGTAAACAACCATTATATAAGTTAACCTAAATCAAAAGGGATTTCCCTCTAAGAAGAACGATCAACACAACTTAAGTAGCAGTAGCCAAACTTCTCTGGGTTAATAAGCATGTAAGGAACTGGGCTGCTTTTCAAATCAATGAAAACTGTATGGGAACATCAAACACCATTCTTAAGTTCCACCAAGATCGAAATTGATGAAAAACCTGAACTAGCGGTTGGCTACAAAATTTTGAAGTAAAAATGAGAGTTTTTTTGGGGGATACACACATATATACAAATATATAACCTTGTGTCGAAAGAAGAAGAAATTAAAAACACGAAACATACTTTCAATGATATTCAGCTTTAGCAGTTTTTATTTCATCTCTTCTAAATCTCTAGTATTTTCAAGGGTATATTCATATCAATCATCATTCAGAGAATTCACTAAAGATTTGAGGACTTCTACCTGTGCTGTAAGACATGAAATATAATCTGCAGTTTCTCTAAGCAAACATGAAGAATCTATTGATTTCCCACCTGGAACCAGCCTTTGCAGTTCCCTTGTACGTCTGTTTAGAGACCAGGCATTTGATGAGGTCACAGGTTCGAGACTCTTAGAGCAGAAGTATCTATATAAACTCTGACTTGAATTCTTGTGACTCTTTATGTGGGCATGTTGTCTTCGGGACTGAAATCTGAAACGAGATTGGTATCCTGCCCTCAGTGACATTATTGCGCGGAATTTCTTGGGTTCCAGAATTTTCCTGAGGGCAGGTCTATTCTTCTCATCACTAGAAATTCTGTTAAGAAGGGCACGGGCCCACGCTGAGCGGTTGGCAGTAAGGGCAAGGGATACATCTGCTGTCAGCTTTACATTGTGACTCGAACATGGGTTATCTGATTCATCACCTTTACTACTACTTGTGGGCTTTTGAAGGTTTCTGAGAGCTGGAATAAGGCGCTTGAGATAGAGTTCCCTAAACAAGAAATTCATGGTTTACAAACAAATTTATTTAAGATAATTGTGTAGTGTAGGTATGAGAGGATATACATAGAGATAAATTCTGGAGCAAGGTAGATGAAAGTTGTGGATAAGGAAGTGCACATGGAAGCACATGCAGCCATCACATCTGCTCTCTTATTAATAATATTAATATTTCCGATCCTCAAAGACAATGACTTCATTCTGCCGACCTTGCCATCTGTTCGCATGACGTTACTTTCATCAGTACTGTTTCCTCGGTAAAGGGGTTGTAGATAATTTATTGCCATATCAATCATTCTTTCATGGATGACAAGAGCCCCTTGATATTATTTTTGGGTGGACATAAGCATTCTTTCTCGTTCAAGTAATCTTTTACTCTTAAAGTAATTTTCCACTCCCATAAATATAGAATACACATCTCCAAAGAAGACACTTGTAGATATAGAATACACATTTTCAAATATGAGACTGCTGTTCTTTATCAATATAGCATATTCCTTTTTCAAATTAAAGACTCTATTTATATTCTCATAATCTATTATAAGATACATATTTTCAAATAAAAAATTAATGTAGAATATTGATACAAAATCGTGTAAATTAAATATGGAAATAACTTTCTCTCTATAATTCAAGTTGTCAATTTTTCTTTTCATAATATAAATGTAACATCAATATGTTAGATTATACACCTACATAATCGAAATGTTACAATAATGCATAATACTCAAAACATTAACACCAATGTACCAAGAATGATGACACTAGTAGAAGTCTTAACCTTATCTTGTAACTACTATTGAAAGTAGACGTACTCTGAGAGGGGGAGGGGGTGAATCAGAGTGCCAAATAAAACTTAAACAAATTGCAAAAAAATAGTAACCTTATTAACCTTCAATGGATAAGGCAGATTCTACAAATATGAAACTAATAGGACCGAACATAAAAGTAATCTTGCCGAAACAACTTAATGAATAATGATATAAACCAAGACTGATCAAAGGACAGAGCAACAAAACAGAAAACAACTATAAGCAAGAGAAAGTATTTGTGCGGAGTGGAAACCCTCAAGACCAAACTAGATTGTCATAGGGAGAAAACCACTCTATTTCCTTTATTAACACCAATCCAAATACATCCAGTTTA
This sequence comes from Thuja plicata, assembly GCA_018584345.1. NCBI lineage: Eukaryota > Viridiplantae > Streptophyta > Pinopsida > Cupressales > Cupressaceae > Thuja > Thuja plicata. The sequence goes on along the minus strand of MU226013.1, from coordinate 1,768,428 downwards.
GCAGCTCTGCTGCAAGGTGCTTTAACACCTCAACCTTGCAAAATCAGAAAGAGGTTCATGAAAATACAGTTGCACAAATTTGCAACTATATTTTGATAAACCAGTTTATTGTACAAGACTTTTTTCAGATTTTTCAATATCTTCTTTACCACACAGTTCTGATCAAATTCAACACATACTCTTGCAAAACCTTATATATATATATA
>MU226013.1:1685744-1730744 GCA_018584345.1 Thuja plicata | reverse complement strand
ATGTAAGATCTTTTTGATAAAGATAGATGAAGCAATGTTGGTGATTGGTTAGTGGATAGTTGGATAAGTTTTTGAGTGAATAGAAGAGTAGAGAATGACAAAGATCATAGGATAAAATTAAAGGAACTATCTAAGAACCAGTGTTGCTTGTTTTTGTTCATGAACGAGAACACTTTGTAACCTGAATTATAGTGTAAGAGCTGTAAGCTCAGTTGGCCCCTAACAGGGTGTTGTGAACCTTTAACAGGGTTGTAATTCCTTTAACAAGGAAATGTGCTATGTAATATTCAGCTCCTAACAGGGCCAGGTCTCCTTACAGGGACATTATACTTTAGTACATGCTTGTGGGTACCATCCCCACTAGGGTTTTCCCTTGGCCAGGGTTTCCTCAAAAACAAAATATGGTTTTATGAGTACTGTGTCATTTTCTTTTGTTTTTTTATTTATTGAAATTTTGTGGTTAATATATAAATGGTTGAAGAATTTAATTAAGTGTTGCAATATTGATTCATCCCCTCTCTTAGTATTATCCATTCCTAACAATTGGTATCAAAGCTTTTGGCCCTTAGAGAGAAATTCTAACATCTTGAGGGAGATCATAATGGATTTGGATAGTTTGCAAGAAAAATTTGATGTTGCACTTGAAGACCTTGACAAAGAAAAAGTAGAGAATGGAGAGTTGAGATTCAACATGCGAAGAGCTAAGAAACTCATAAAGAAACTCAAAGATCAACTTGAGCTTTCCAGAAATCAAAGACAAGATATTGTGGTTGAGATAAAAGAGGATTCAGATGAAGACAACTCAGATCGGGTGAAACAACTAAAAGAAGAGAATGAAACTCTGAAACTTGAAAATGAGACTATGGCTAAAGAAATACAGGTACAGAAGGATGCCAAGAATAAAGTTGATGAAGCTTTAAACAGTGCATTATATCAAATGAAGAATGAGGCTAAAAACTACAAGAACAAGTATATGGAAATGGAAAAATACAATCAGATTATAAAAGGTGAACTTGTTGAAGCAAATAAACACATTGAGAAAATTCACACCAATAGTGATTTGATTGATGAATAGAGAGACAAACAAAAACCTAAAGGTGATATGACTAGTATTGGCTTCAATGAAGCTGAATGTTCAAAGAATTAGGAAGAGAAATCAAATGAGAAAATTGATGTTAAGAAACCTTCTATTAAAGAACCTAAAGAGAAGATCAGACCCTTCAGAGGTAGATGCTTTGGCTGCAACAAATTTGGACACATGAAGAGAGACTGTAGACGTAATGCCCCTTTTAGAACTTTTTCTGGTTATTTTTTTAACTGTAATAGATATGGGCACAAGAAAGAAGAATGTAGAAAACCTAATCTATCAGGATATAGACAAGACAATGGAAGAGAATCTATAGTGAAACCTACATGCTACAAATGTAATAACATTGGACATATTGTGAAGTACTGTAAGCTGCAAGTCAATTTGGAAAGAAGACCTCCTATATGTTACAAATGCAATAATCTAGGAAATATAGAAAAACCTTGCAGGTATAATAGATCAGACAACAAAAGAGTACCACCTCCTATGAATTCACATAAGAATGGAAATGATATTGGTAAGAGTGTTGCAGATTTGAAGAGTGATTTTGAAATTTGTTTTAAGAAGGTAGAAGATAGAAACATTGGTAAGATATGGAAGATCAAAGAAACAAGTGAGACATCACTCTAGGGAGAGTCAGTAGATGCTAGTGGATCTTCTCCTGATGGTAGCAAGACAAAATAGACCTGATTGGCCAATCATGGCCTTAGGGGGAGCATTGGATACAGACATCAGAATATATCCTTCCCTAAAATTCATGGATTGAGCTTGTGCAAGCTTGGTTATAAGCTCTTCCAACATCATGAAGTATACATCTAAGAGCACAATATCATCCGACACATATATTTTGTTCACGAGATCTAATAGCCGAATGGATATTTTTAAGGGAAAGTAAAATTCATAACTTAAAATTTTAGAAAGCGCCACTTGATGACCTATCTCTTTACCATTCAACGAAGAGCGAGCTAAGGAAATCAAAGAGTAGAGAAGTTTAGATTATTCTACATTGGCCGTGTGTGTTCGATTGAAGGATAAACTCAGAATTCAGTGGAAGAAAGGTATTTACATCATCTAGCCATGGATGCACCTATTATTTTCAATGTTACATATCGATCTAGGTATAATTTTAAGAAACATCCATTCAAATTATTTGAAGAGGATCCAAAGGGAGCATTTTCCCAAACCTTGTATGACATGTTACACGTAGAAGATATTAGGGCTTACATACATTGCAAATATGATATACTATGAATTGATGATATATCAACTGAGATGGTGTATATGACTGATAATAGAGTCATGAGAGAATAATACAAACATATTAATCAGATGATCATAATGAAAATTATAGATTTATGAAAATTTGATGAAGATGAATGGTTCAAAATACTATTAAGTAGGGTTCATGATCAGTTTATCTGGATTGGTGATCAACCTGTGAAGATTTGCAGTGACCTAATCCATGAAATCATTGGATTGGACAACACTGGTGTCATCCCTATTGCAGAGAAACATGTGAAGAAATAATTTGAAACCCTAACTCATTCCAAATGGGACAGATAGGCAATGACAGTAAATGACATCTTTTATCAAGATGTAAGATTGATTGCGATGATACTTGGGTACAAATTCTACTACAATAGCATAACTAACTCAGTATCTGCTGGGGTAATCATGATGGAATGGATAATGGTGAAGGATAATGTACAGTATAACCTATGCAAAGTTCTGGCACAACAATTCCTTGAGAATGTGAAGCTAGTAAAGAAGGATAGATTGAAAACCTTCAGATTTGGTTCATTACTGATGCATATGTTCATTCATATTGAGCACAAATTTCCTAGCTTACATCCTAGTGGATGGAAATCTAGAGTACCTACTGGAATATTGATTTCACAAAGCTACAAGAGACATAATGCTACTTGGGTTGATGGTGAACTATTTGGTATGATAAAGATACTACAGAGATAGATGAAAATAAGATACAGAATACATGAAGACATTGTTTAGAAATACAAAGATACAATCTGTTTCATGGTTGAAACTTATTGTGTATGCTTTGAAGCATTCATACCTAGAAATAAATGGTGTTATCCCATGGGTTATGAAGTAAGTTATGAGGTACTTACCATGAAAGTAGAATATTTCCTTGCATCATAAATTGATACAAGAGAGGAAAGATGGGGAACTTATGAAGAAGAGTCATAAAAAGTGAGAGAAGAACAGACTAGAGGTCTGAGGAAGAGAAAGATTGAAAATATTGTACATGAATGCAGAGTTAAAGATGGATTAAGAGAAGAAGAACTAAAAGAAGTCAAAATGAAGATGATAGAAAGATCACCTGGACCAGAAAGTGGAATTACTACAACCCCTCCCACTCCTGAGGTAATTATGGTAGACAATCCACCTCCTCCTCAACAACAAACAACACAAGCTGAAAATATCACTTCTAGAGTAACAAGGTCAAGCATGCATACATCACCTAAAGAGAAGAGCACATCAGGAGAAGAGAAGAAAGAAGAAAAAAACATATGGAAACCTGACCTAAAGATGCTAGAGAAGAGAGCATTAGAACAAGGAAAATTGGTCACAATTGATAAATACTATAACAGGTATGAAGAAGCAGACAAACTTACGATTGAGGAAATTGTGATAGAACACTTACTTACTTTCAAGAAGACACTATTATAAATTGAAGGAAGCAAACCAATAGACCTATATGGGAGATTGGAGATAAGAAAACATGTTGCACAAATCGAAGATGATACAATGAGGAACCAAGAAATTGATAACATGTTTCTTGTGATATTAGTTCAAGAAAGGGACAGAATATACAAGGAATTAACACCTCTATTAAGGACCAAGGTTAGATTATTGAAAATCATGGTGAGGAAGTATGATAAAGTCACTGAGGAAACTCAGAAGGCACTAGAGAAGATACTGGTGAGTACTACTTCTAAGAAGCCCTCACCTCCTAAAACCACTTCGCCCACGGAATTGGGAATGGGTGAAAGATCTAAAGAAACAAAGACAACTTCTAAGAAGAGAAAATTAGATCCACCACTAGATTTTTATGTTTCTGGTGTAGAAGTAACTCTTGACACCTCTCAAGATGAAAAGGACCCTTTTTTAGGGAATATGGATACTTTTGTGGCAAATGAGGATGAACACAAAGAGGAAGAAGAATAGAAGAAGGAAGAGGATCAGAAGAAGGAAGAAGAAAAAAAGGAAGAAGAAAAGAAGACAAATTAGAAAGAGGATGAAAAGAAAGAGGTAAACACATCATCCATTTCATTGTTGGTAAGAAGTGATATAAATGTTGACAGTATGGATGAAGTTGAATTAGTAAAATTGGCATTTACTACTTTGAACAAAGCAAAGGAAAGATCAGAACAGAAAGGAGACAAGAAGGAGAAATTAATACTATAAACAATTGCTTCGAACACCTATGGTTTTCTAGGACAAATATGACATTGAAAATCTGAGAATCGCACTTGATGAATTTAATGGGCACTATGATAACTTATTAAAGATAGTAGAGGAAAAGGCAGAGAAGACATACTTAGAGAAGAAGCTAATAACAGTCTGCAAATATATCACATGGGACTTAGGGATTGTGAAAATTTGTGTGACAAATGCAAGGATCTACATTAGACATGGGAGAAAATTGTTTATTTATTGCATGAATCCAATAAGGCATGTTCACAATGTAGAAGACATTATTTCCAGAGAGAGGGAAACTCTGAACAGTATGATGGATGGTTGTGAAAAATCTTCACAATCCACAACAGAGTTAGAAAAAGAAGTCACAAGGATTTTAGCTAAACTCAGTGTATTAGATAATGAGAAAGGGAGAGTATTGACAAGATTCAATTTGCTGAAAATATTTATCACTCCTAAGTTATCAATACTTGAGGTTCATCTCTTAGAATTGGAGAAAGTTACAGATTCAATTGATAAATTTATGCCCACAGACTTGAAAGAAGCTGAGACCACATCATTTGCACTGAATGGCTTAATTCACATTAGCCAAATTTTGTTCAAAACATGGACTGTAGAAGTGAAGATCTTGGAAGATTCCTTTCAAGATATTCTGAAAATGGTGAGAAAGAACTAAAACCTATTGTTGTATATGCACCTTTGTCATTGTTGTCAAAGGGGGAGAAGAGAAGAAAAAAATCTAGATACATATATAATAAAAATTATATATTATTCATTTTTTTTGTTAAGTGTTGCCATCAATGCCAAAGGGAGAGATTGTTGGCAAGTAATCAATTTTATGTAAATGTGAATTACTTTTTGGTTGTCATTTATGAAAACACATCTAGATTTCAGATCAATTCCAGTAAAGATGAGTTTTGATGATTCAAAAATTGACTAAGTGTAAAAGCAGAGATACATAAGTATTTTGGATTCTGAAGATCGAGATTGATGATTTAAGGCAAGAAAAATTAGAGGAAAAAATTATGGGGTATGTATGACCTCAACCTAAGATCAATTTCATTTTGGTTGAGTCTATGGTGAGTTAGAAAGAATTGAAGACAAATAGACTGCAGCAAAACAATGAAATATAGCAGTTTGACAGTAGCAAAGATTAAGGGAGTATGGCTTGGACTCCAAACAATTGAAGTTGTATTTTGGTTGATGATAACCTCCACATTGACTATACAAGAGTGCTGAATATGCATTGGATATTTAATATATTAAATGTATTTTGTATTGAAGGCTGACTTAGTAATATTTGTAACATTCATATTGAGAGCTGACTTTGTAAAGTTGTGAGATATATATGTAAGATCTTTTTGATAAAGATAGATAAAGAAATGTTGGTGAGTGGTTAGTGGATAGTTGGATAAGTTGTTGAGCGAATAGCAGAGAAGACAATGACAAAGATAATTAAAGAACATTAAAGGAACTATCTAAGGAGCAGTGTTGCTTGTTTTTGTTCATGACTGAGAACACTTTGTAACCTGAATTATATTGTAAGAGCTTTTAGCTCAGTTGGCCCCTAATAGGGTGTTGTGAACCTTTAATAGGGTTGTAATTCCTTTAACAAGGAAATGTGCTATGTAATATTCAGCTCCTAACAGGGCTAGGTCTTCTTACACGGACATTATACTTTAGTACATGCTTGTGGGTACCATCCCCACCAGGGTTTTCCCTTGGCCAGGGTTTCCTCGAAAACAAAATATGGTGTTATGAGTACTGTGTCATTTGCTTATGTTCTTTTCTTTATTGCAAGTTTATGGTTAATATATAAATGGTTTAAGAATTTAATTAAGTGGTATAATATTGATTCACCCGTCCCTCTTAGTATTATCTAATCCTAACAAACTCTACTTCATTAGTTAGAGAAGAAATCAAATTTTCAAATCTTGGAATCATTTTTTTAGTGTAAGAACAATATGATCCAAGCTTGAAGGCATACTACTTAGTAATATTTCCTTGGTAGCATCATCATTATCATCTTTAGAGTTTACAACTGCAAGTTGATTACTACTTAGTGATATTCTGAACTATATTCTCTCGCTCTTTCATATTCAACCCCAAAAAAATCTGTTTTATGGATATTTTAGCACTTGAAGCCCGTGAATCAAATATATAATTAATTTGAGCCCATCCCATATTTCTTTTGATTTATTTAATGGATTAATGTGATGAAAATATACATCTAATAAACTAGGACCAATCAATATCATGGCTCAACAATCTTTTTCCATTAATTTTGTTGCTTCATTTGAATTTTTTGATTTTTTGGCAATCCAACTCAAAATATCCTAAAAATATTTTTCAATTAAAATTAACTATATTTCTAATTTCCATGTATGAAAATCACAACCTTCGAATTTGAAAATAATACTTAATATTTTTTCATTTTGACATCCACATATCTTCAAAACATTAGTCACCTTTACCATTAAGTATACTTGGTAAGTTACAATTGAAATCAAACTTATTATGCTTCTCATAATATTCAAAGTGCAATCAAATGCCTTTGCACTTTAATATTATAACCAAAGTTCAATATTTAGATAATTAAATAACTCTCTCTAACATTAGAAAAATAAAAAATTTCACTTTCTTATCACGTACCTCAAATTATGTGGTATCCCTTTAGCTATCAATAACTATGAATATTGGCCTACAAATATTCAATAGAAAACAATAAGTTTTTTAACCATCCATGCATATTCTCCACACATTTAAATCACATAGTGAAGGTTAAGGAATGCATCCTCTCTGCCTACATTTCTTCATTGTGCTACTCAAGCTTCTATCTTAAGATTCCTCAAGTCAGCACTCTAGAATTAGTCTTCATTTAGTCTGCTAACAATCTAAAAATAAAACCCTAACTATCTTCTCCAGTCACCATTATCAGACACACCCCTTCCTCTATAACAAGACTTTCTGCCACTGGCACGACTATAACCATCTTATCCTCCACTATTTTAGCTTTCACCATTATAAACATGATCAAAATACTCACAAAAACATTACAATATACAGAACAAAAGCAACACAAATCTAGTACCTTTAAAACCTCCTTCATGACACACGATAATTTTAATAATAAAAAGGCAGAGTGAGCATTGCACACAATTTTTATTCCTTGAATTGGTTACTCACATCTCACACATCAAACAAACATTGATTCTACTATCTTTCATGAAAATATCTCATCATGAAGCTAGCAACCAAAGAAAGGATCTTCATAGCAATCTACACAATCAATATTTCCTCATGGCATAGTCATCCCCGCTCAATTTAGAGTATCTTGCAATGATCTTAGATGCTAAAAATTGAAAGTTGAAGATGGTTAACCTCATCAAATATAATTCCTCCACTTATGAAGAAAAATAAGAATAAAAATATATGAATTTTCTTCACATACATGAAGGGGTTATGAAAGAATAAAACTATAACGTTATGAATTTTTAAAACTTTTCTCATGCTTCTCCAAGTTTTTGTTGAACTATGACTAACTAGTACAAGACTCAAGAAGAATATTAGTTAAAGTATAATATTTATTTGGATATGAATTAGGTCATGTCAATGTAATAACATTAAGTTTCAAAGAGATAATAGAAGGATACAAATTTTGAAGACAGGATCTATTTGAATTAATTTGAAGTAGCATGCAAAGAAGCTAAGATCTTTGAAAAAGGGTAGGTAGAGGTGGAGGGATGACTACCGATACTAGAGGCATAGAAAGAGATGATGAAATAAGAGATATATTTGTGTCACTGGGAAACTAAATAATTTTACAATAAGAAAGTTCCACTTCGATATCATCATCATACTAAGGATCATCATCTTTATCAAGGGAGAGAACTATGTCTATTATAGGATCATCTAGGACAAGATTTTTGCTGGGATTGTATGAGTGATAAAATTTGATATTCAATCTGCAATACCAATTAATGCAAGGAGAGATAGCACTTAGGGCCAAATTCACTCCCAAGAACCAAAAAACTTTCTAAACACTACTTAGAAGCCTAAAACAGAAAAATGAGAGAAGGAATGCAAAGCATTTTCATTAAATCATCAAACTTGATACATGTTAGGCTGTAAGGTCTTCCTTGTTTTGGCCAAATACATTCAAATATATTTCAGAATAGTCCCTAGATATGTGAGATCACAAACCCAAAATCCAAAACTAACATCTAACTGCCCCAATCTAAGAACAGAACAATACTTTTATACTAGAGTCTACCAAAAACTATCGGCCCCAAAAGATCCTAAAGATCCACATAGGAGAAAATAAAGACCCTAATTTACGTCCAAACATCCCCCAATAGAATATTCCAATAATAACTATGCTACAAAAATTAAATGCATATGTTGGCTAGAAGATCCAACCAACAAAACCCTCTTGAAGAGACAACCATGTAGTAGACATAAATAATAAGTAATACTCATCACTGAAACAAAGCCAAAATTGGTAACTGAGTTTGGTTAGTGAAACAAAACCTTCAATCAAGAACTCTACAATTTAGTTATCGAGAAGTCTACCAAAAGTCCCCAACAAGCTATTGATCTCACAAGAAAACATATTTTTTGGTTGATATAGGATTTCCATGAACCCAAGATGCTCCTGCATCAGACAACTAGAATTAAAAGAAATGATTCCATGAATCATGAGTTAAGTGTAACCTGAGCTAAATCCAACTCATATTGAGAAATCCATGTAGAGTCTTCAATCAGTCGATTCTTCCACTTTACCAAATATTCCATTTACTCGTTTCCTCTTGTTCTTTTACCAATTCTTTGTTGTAAAAATTTTAATACTTCTTCTATCTAATTCTTAGGATAATAACTCACTACTGTCACTTCTTCTGGATGTTCATGATACTCATACAAATCTGAAATATTGAATATAGTTGATATATCCATGTCATCAGGAAACTCCACTTCATAAGAATTTCCACTGTCAAACTTTTGTAATATCTTCCAAGGACCAAATTTCTTCATCTTCAATTTACCATATGTTCCAATAGGAAATCTACCTTTATTCAAATGAACCATTACTTAATTACCAACCTCAAAAACCTTGTCTTCTTGATCTCTCTATATTATCCTTGTATTTATGATTATTATGTTGCAACTTATGTTTCACTTCCTGATGCAATGAATTAATAAACTCAAAAATTTCTTCTCCTTCAACACTTCTCTTTTCTTTTCCAGCAATAGTTGTCAAGTCTGATATACCTCTTAGTTGTGTGCTAGTAACAATCAGAAAGGGTGTATTTCTAGTACTCCTATTCACTAAATTATTTTATGCAAACTATACTTGTGCTAACATCATATCCCAATTACTCAGTTTGTCTCCAACTAAGCATCTCAACAAGTTACCCAAACTTTGGTTTACAACCTCTGTTTGTCAATCAATTTTTGGATGAAATGTAGAAGTATACTTTAACTTGGTGTCTATCTTTGTCCAAAGTGTTTTCCAAAAATATCCAACCAGCTTACTATCTAGGTCAGAGATGATACTCTCTGGTAATTCATGCAATCTGACTATCTCTTTGAAGAAAAGATTTGTTATATGCACTGCGTCTGATGTTTTCCTACATGGTATGAAATGTGTCATCTTGGAAAATATATCCACAAAAACAAATATGGAATCATTACCTCTTTCTTTCCTTGGTAAGCCAAGAACAAAATCCATGCTGATATTAGTTCAAGGTTTCTCAGGAATAGAAATAAGTGTTTTAACAAAAAATGGTGTATACAATCCAGTATTCTGTCTCACTATTTTTTCAACTTGAAAAACTCCACAAATATTTACAAATTTTTGAACATCCTTATACAATTGAGGCAGAAAATACATCTCCTTTAGTAAACTCAATGTTTTATCAATGCCAAAATGTCTTGCCAAACCACTACTATATTTTTCCTTTATCAAATTGGTTCTCATTGATCATATCAGTATACATAATTGAACTCCTTTGAACAATATATCTTCTTGAATGGAATATTCTTCAAAACTATTCGGTTGATCCAGAATATGTGCTCTGCACATTCTCCATGGCTCAAAAAAATCATGGTCAGTTTCATAAAAATTCTTCATATCATCAAAATCTAGAACCTATATTCTCATTTCAATCATCAAAGATCTTCTTCTACTCAATGCATCAGCCACTCGGTTGGATACTCCACTCTTATGCTTTATCCCAAATGTGAAACTCTGCAAATACTCTACCCATTTCACATGTCTCTGATTCAACTTATTCTAACTACTCAAATATTGTAAAGACTTATGATTAGTATAAAACACAAATTCACTTGGCATCAAATAATGTATCCATTTCTTGAGGGATTTCACAATAGCATAGAACTCTTGATCATATACACAATATTTCCTTTTTGCACCATTCAACTTCTCACTAAAGAAAGAAACAATTTTACCTTCTTGATTCAACACAACTTTTATTGCACTACCGCTTGCATCACACTCAACTTGAAATACCTTATTGAAATTAGCTAAGGCTATCATAGGAAATTCAACAACCTTTTTCTTCAAATTCTCAAAACTCTTATCAACTTCATGAGTCCACTTGAACTTTCTATTGTCTCCTCTCATTATCTATGTCATAGCATTACAAATTGAACAAAAATTTCTGATAAACTTTTGGTAAAAAATTTCTAATCCATGAAATGATCTTACCTCGGTGATATTTTTTGGTGTATGCCGATCAAGTATAGCTTCACCCTTCTTAGCATCCATCTTCAAACCATCCGCTAAAATCACAAATACCAAATACACAAGTTCTTATTTCATTAAGGAACACTTTTTCAAATTAATTAGCAACTTTTCCTCTTTCAATCTCTACAATACCTTTCTAATATGCAAAAAATGTTCTTCTCTGGTCTTACTAAATATCATTATGTTATCAAAGTACACAGTCACAAATTTACCCAATAATTTATTCAAAATCCTATTCATCAACCTCATAAAAGTACTCAGTACATTAGTTAAACCAAAAGGCATAACCAACCACTCATACTAACCTTATTTTGTCTTGAAAGTAGTATTCCATTCATCACCTTCTTTAATTATAATATGATGATATCCACTCTTCAAATCAGTCTTGGTAAAATACTTTTATCCACTCAAACAATCCATTATATCATCCATCCTCAATATAGGAAACTGATACTTCACTATGATCTTGTTAATGGCTCTTGAATCAATATGTAAATTCACCACTCTCCTTTCTTCTTAGGTGCTAACACAAATGTTAGTGCACATGGACTCAAACTTTCTCTGATCAAACCTTTTTTGCAATAACTCATAAACTTGGTAGTTGAGTTCCTCATTCTTTATCGTTGTCAATTGGTGTGGTGCCTTTTTTGGTAAACTAGCTCTAGTAATCTTATCCATAGAATGAATAATATCTCTCATTGGTGGTAAACCATCAGGTACATTATCTGAAATGATATCTTTGTACTCAGTGAAAAACTCCTCTACTTCTACAAGAAATTTATATTTTTTTTTTCTTACTCGGTTTGTTAGTTACCAAAGCCTAACAAATATCACTTCTCTTTAGACCCTTTAAACAATTTTCTACCTTCCATCAAACAATCTTTCAAAGATGTACACATCTCACCAAAAAATTCTTCAACCAATTCTACCAATATTTGTCTCGTTCCATTAGAAAAATAGTATATTTTTTCAATCTCGCATCAAGTATAGAATGTCTATCATATTGCAAAGGTCTACCCAACAAAATATGAAAATAGTCCATAGGCATGATATCACACAACACCTTATCATAATACTTTCCAATTTTTAGATTCACAAAACATTATTCACTTACCAGGAGTGTATGATCATCCTTGTCCAATGAAATTTTATAGGGTTTTGGGTGTTTCATTCTTTCCAACTACAACTTTGTAACCATTTACTTGGATTCCAGATTCTTTAAACTCAAACTATCAACAATCACTTTCCAAACTTGGTCTTCAACTCTACATTTGGTCTTGAAAAATTTTTTCCTCACTGAATCTTCCTTATTTTCACTCCACAAAATTCTTTTGACCATCAGGTTTCCTTCCTTTTTAGGTTCATTCGGTGAATCTTCTTGCACTAATCCATTTATGTTACTACCAATTTTCTTTCTTTCATCTGTACACTCAAATGATCTATGTCCTTCTTCTCCACAATTGTAACAAGTTCCTTATAATGCAATTCTGTTATATCCACCTCAGGAGTAATTACTTCTTCCTATAAATGAACTTCCACCTTTCCACTCGATCTTGCCTTTGTGTATATTTTTCTTACCTTGATTAGATCTAGGGTTCTCACTATAATATCTACCTCTTCCTCTAGAGAATCTACCACCTCTTCCTCATTATATTGTCTCATGTCTTTTGTTCAATTTCTCCTCAGCCTTTAGGGAAAATTTATAAACCTCTTCAATACTCTCCATCTTTACCAAACTGATGTCTTCTTGAATAGAACTCCTTAATCCATTCAGGTATCTTTCAATTATTTCCACCTCATCTTCATCATGTCTAGATCTGGTATCTAACCTATAAAATTTGTCGGTGTAATCTTTCACAGAGCTTTTTTTTTTTCTTCAAAAATTGCATTCTCCTAACTAGGTTAGTATGATAATCACAAAGTACAAAATTTCCCTTCAACTTGTTTATCATCTTATTCCATATATTGATCTTGTCTTTACCCTTTCTTCTTTCGGTCTAATTGCAGATTCTCCCACCACAAGGATGCATGAAATTTCAACTTTGTGCTTGAAATCTTCACCTTATTTTCCTCTCATATGTTCATATACTCAAAGTATTATACCATCTCAGTTATCAAGCCTATCAATTCATCTGAATCCAACTTTCAACTATACTTAGGAGGATTAAACTAATGTATGGAATTCAAACTTGTCAATGCTTGTATGAATCTTTCTTCTCCCTGATATAACATAGGTGCGGGTACAACTTCTCCCTATACTTCCTTGATTTCATCATCACTAACATCCTCAAAATGTCTTCCTTAGCATTGGGTTGTCTCAATAGCTTCCAATCTTCTAGCATTTATCCTTAGCATATCAATTAATCCTAGATCTGCATCTCACCTCCCTTGAACCATCTTGAAACCCTCTATAATTGCAGGTCAGATTACAATCTGCTACCCACAACAAATCAACCAACTAGGATTTACAAGAAGGAACTTAGATCTAACTTTCACTGTGATACCACATGATGCAAGGAGAGATAGCACTTAGGGCCAAAGGAACTCCCAAGCAGAAAATAGCTTTCTAAACACAACTCAGAATCTTAAAACAAAGAAAATGAGAGGAATGTAGAGTCTTTTCATTAAATCATCAAAATTGATACATGTTAGGTTGTAAGGCCTTCTTGGTTATGACCAAATACATTCAAATCCATTACAACATTGTCCTAAGATATGCAAGGTCACAAACCCTTGATATAAAACTACCATCTAACTGCCCTAATCTAAGAATAGAACACTACTTTTATACAACAGGATACCAAAACATTTCAACCCCAAAAGATCCTAAAGATCCACATGGGAGACACCAACTACCCATATCTAGGTCCACACATTCTCCAATGGAAGATCCCAACATTAACTATGCCATGGAAAATAAATGCAAATGTCAGCCAGAAGATCCAACCAAAAAAACCCACTTAGAGAGACAACCAATGAGTAGACATGAATAAGAACCGAGAGTGGTCAGTGAAAGAAATCCAAAATCATTAACCATGTTCGGTCAGTAAAATAAAACATTAAACAGAGAAATCTAGAGTAGTTATTGATTTGTCTACCGAAAGTCCCCAACAAGCTACCGCGCTCACAAGAAAACATATTTTTTTGGTTGATACAGGTTTTCCAAGAACCCAAGATGCTCCTGCATCACAAAACACTTCAATAAACCATTAAATTAAGGGTCTAGTATAAAATCATATTCAAAATTATTACACTACTACACTCAAGAGTGGTTTATTGCTTCCTAGTTCAAGTGAGTTTAATTCCATAAAAATTCTCATCAGATTGGCATGGGGAATCAATGACTAGATGACTCCAAAATGGAAAATTCCATGAAATGAGCAAGATGCATGAACGTGCATACCTTTCTCTCAAGAACCTTGAAAATGAGATGCATACATAAGCAAACTAAGTGCATAGTAACCATGAAATGCAGCTAAGAAAGTCATTACCAACTATTAAATAAAGCTAAGAATGAAGGTACCATTAAACTAGAAATGTAAACTAGAGTCTAAATGCAAGTAAAATAAGCTATTATGGAGATGGAGGCAAGAACAATCCTTAAAACCTAGAGAAAAACTAGCATTACATCCTTACTTCTCAAATTTTCCTCCTCTTTGAACTAAGAGAGCTATTCCTTCTATACAAAATTTGATGAAATTAATGGTCAAGATTCAACCAAGAAGAGCGATAGACATGAAATTTCTCTCAATCCATGTATTTTTTATCCAAGTGGAGTGATTTGAATTGGTCAAATTTTTGCTCATTTGGGGGATAATGAGATAAATTTGGCAGTTTCCCCATTTAAATGCTTTTACTTGAATTTTGATTTCTCACACACGTGTGAGGATGTGTGAATGGGTTCATTTAATTAACAGGGGTTTAGGACTTTTAATTAAATTCAATATTTCAAGCAATTAAATGATTTAAGCTCTAATTAATCAAAATAGGGGCTATAGGTTTACTAGACCAATTTTAGGTGATTACACTTGCCCCTCTTTGAATTGATGTGAGAGAAACACATTGATTAAAATAAGATATGATGAAATATCAAGAAATAGCTTTATGTGAAGTGATGTGAATATCTCATAGATCATAATCAATTCTAAACTTGATCGAATGAACATCGATTGAAGATTGACGATATAAGCTCCAGTCTTGATTGAGCGAAGACCGATAGAAAGATCTGAAGATATTAGCTCCGGACTTGATTGAGCAAAGACTGACAGAAAGATTTGAATATTCAGCTTGATGTGAGGTGATAAAACTAAACATCCATCCCTACAAAAGCTTTATCAGTTTGGTATTTTTTTGGATGATTAATACCCATGATGTGGTGCAATGAGATTGACTACCCTTTGATTGATTGTTTGGGGTAATTGACTTGATATGGCTCCTAATGAAGCCAATTATCTTATTGAGATATATTATCAGATTGATGTGTTGTGATGAACCTGATATGGCCCTAGAGATTCAATTGACTTGACTTAAAGAGATGAAATCACTTGGGAGAATCCTAGTTTTATGCGAAGCCCTCATGCCCCTAGAGATTGAACTTATTGATGTGAATCAAATTATTGATGTAATGGTGCTTCCTCTTCCAATAAAAATTGAAATTAGCTAAGGGAGACAAGCTTGAAAAGTGTTCAATAGGATGAATAGATGGAGAAGGATGAGATTCGAGCTTGGACGACCGATTTTGACTGAGAGTTGACTTGGGTTTATGAATGTTGACTTTTTTAGATTGAAGTAGAGAATGTTTGATTTCATTGGTTGGGAATGATTTCAAAGTGGAATCCTATGAGGCAAGCTTCGATGATCAACTGTATTTGAGTAACAGGTTAAACTACATTTTTAAGTAGCAAACTATTCTTGGATATCGATCTTGGTCCTAAAAATGGATTTAGAGCTGTCAAATTAGCCAAGGGTGCAATTTCACATCCATCAAAGCAATTTGGAAAATTAGGTCAAAACCTATATAAGACCCAAAAGGGTCATTTCAAATCATTTTCATTTTTTGAGTTTAGAATTTGAAAACCTTCTCTGAGTCCAAAATGGTGGTCCCGATCCTAGATCATCGATTTGAGTGCATGCGGAGGCACATTCAGCCAAAGAATTATTTGCCTCTAGTGAGTAAGTGAAGAACATCCTCTGTAAATCCATTTTTTCTTATTTTGATAGATTTTTCAATGTTTTCATGCATTTTTTCAACCGTAGGCCCAAATTTTCGTATGTGTTGGTGAGAAGGATCGTACAAAAAACAATGAACAATTAGTTATTTGTATCGGTCTATTTCTTTATCATCTATGAGTACCCATGAATCATACAAGTTCTTTCTTCCTTGACCCTTCTGTCACATTAGACCACTTGTTTTTTTTTTGTTTCAGCTTAAATTATCCTATTATGTTCAATCCTGACTTGTATGAGCCTGTATGCCAGTGAACCTTTACTATGCTTTTTTGTATGGCAGGTAGTGAGCATTTTTAAGGTCTTTACCAAGAAATTTAACTTATGACTATGAGATATTTGGATTATTTAGCATTTTTGTCAACTTGTTGATTTTTTACGCTATGTTTTCACTCTTTTACTCATGGTTGTTCATTCACAATATGTTGCAGGCACAGTTACCAGATATTTAGTTCCCCTGTACATATTCTCCAACCATGCGGTTAGTGAGGAACCCTTCTAATGATCAAAAAGGTCACTTGAGTGAGTGTGTATTCAGTTGGTTGTTGTAGATGCTTGATATCTGTGTGAACCATGTATTGCTCACAATGTTAGTTGAGCGTGTTGGTGTTTAAAACTATTATACTTTGAAAGCCACCAATATACCTTGAGACTAATGTTAGGAGTGGTTAGGTCCAAGTATTAAATCTCTACAAGGTAACTAGACCAACTATAGGGACACGACTACCCTCTGCACTTCTGGCTATGCAAAACCAAGGTGCATACGCCTAATCCAGATAAACATTCAACTCTTTAAAAATCCTTATAATTCTAGATTTTAACAATAGATAAATGGTAAGAAAGTATGTAATGATAAACACTCATTCAGTGACTCTTCACTACCATGCCAGGACACACAACCAACAACCACAAAACTCAAAAGGAACTAAGATTATTATGATGTTTTTGATAGGACATAATATAGCCAAATCTATTGCAGATATGTATCAATGTAGAAAATAGTAATTACTGATTAGTGATTTAAATTGGGCAATGCTTTTAGTTCAGATGTAGGACAGAGAAACTAACTATTATCAAGGACTCAATATCATAACTACATATAATTTAGATTAAAAACTTCTTATAAGATCCTTATGTAGACAAACCAAAAGAACTTATCTCATATCCAAGGCACTATTAGATTTTATCCTAGATCAAAACTAAGGACTAATTACATATATACATACAAATTCCATGCAATGAATCAAAATATTCACAACTCAATAGGTAAGCACAAAGGAGAGACTTAAATATGAAATATTGTATTACGTACAAAGAATTCAGCTTCAAATTCAAAATGCTTCAAAACATATGCCACTTCAAAAAATGCAAAAGATCTGCATCTTTCTGTTCTATACTGATACTCTCTAGATATACATATGCTATACCCACTAGAAACAACCAACAATTATATGCCTTATGTTACTTCCCCATGTTTTTCTGGCCCTTATAAATGATCTTGGATGTCCTTTAAAAGACAAGAGACTGCAACAAGATTCAGATCATTTAGGATTAGGGCTCAACTCATTAAAAACACTACATGAAATAATAATTTAATTCATCTCAATAACCAAGCAATTATGTCATTAGCAAGTTGAAACATTCCTTTAAAAAATTCTATTTGAAAAATTTGATCTAGCTGCCATCCATCTTGGCAAAGTGATGAACACAACCCTACCAAACAAATAATAAATTGGATGTTTTCTTCACACTAATTGCCCTAGGAAAACCTATCCCTTTAGAGTTACATAATGCCAAATATCCTTTCTTGAAAAGCTTAGCACCTTGACAATTTTATCTGATCTTTATTATAAAACTTTGGAAACAATCCCTCGTTAATGGCGAAGAACACAACATAACAGAACAAATGATTTTAAATTGTTTAACAAATTGACCAGAAGCCCTAAAGAGATAATCTCTGCATAAATGTATTTAAAACCACAAAAATTTACTTCATACAACATCCAACAACTTTACTAACATGACCAAGAAGATCAAATTCACCTATTAAACACTCTACAATAAGATGACATAGTTCACTACTTTGAAAAACCTTGATGATAAAAATTTAAATATTCAAATATCTATCTCTAATAGCTACAAGTGGCATGGAATAGAGCAGCAACGGTTGAGATTTGAATCTTTTCTAACTTTAAAAGTGAGTCATTGATCTTCCTCTTAATCACCTGGGCATCAAGTAAAAATATTACTTAAGCCCAGACAAACTCTATTGACATCCAAGTGGCACCTCCCCATTGGGCCTTGGAACCACCTTTTCTTTACCCCTCCTGCGTAGGCCCCACACTTCTTATCGCGAACCTAGACATGTGGAAATATCTTGCCATTGCGTGATGCATATCTATCATACATCCTTCCTTCATGTGATGGTGAAAACCATTAGATTTAATCTCCCTTTTACTTCCTTCATCTTTGCTAATTCTTCCATGCGTCACTCTTTTATTTTAGATCCATCTTACCGGTACCACCATTTATCTCACTTCTTGTTCCACATGGTACCACGGGATTCACTGGGACCTCTACCACCTCCTCGTCCTACTTGGCCCTGTCACCGATCAGTGTGCCACATCTTAGTACCCATTCCATCATGCTATCTGGCTGGACCTATCATGACTCTTATTGCATCATAATTCCCTACTAACACTTGTTACTGCATCAACCACGTCACTTGAGCATTGACCCACAAAATTGACTGCCATGTGCCCACCACAAACCACCACTTAACCACTTGGCCTCAAACCGCCAGCCAATAAGTCATGTGCCTTTCAAAACTTAACCATTGCGGGCTCAGTTATAAAAACTTCAAGGCCTTCACTGCACAACCAATGTGGAATAAAGGAGTTAGACCATTTAAAACAAAATAAAACCAATGAAGGTACCATGGATAATCTAACCACTTTCAACACTTTCAACTATATAGAGACCACCCAAAGGAAGAAAAAATTATGTTCTCATTCCTCTCCAACCATCTCCCGTGAGATAAAGAGAAAAACCCTCTGGAAAATTTTTTTTTTGCAATTGAAGCTCTAAAAAAAGCTCAAAAGTACTCACAGAAATGAGTAATAACATAGGCTCTAAGAGAGGAAGGTTGAATGAAAGTTAAATGCTAGGTTCTAGAACTCTAAGTTGAGTAGACCAGCTACAAGAAAATAAAACCCTAACCTACAACAAACAAAAAACAAGGAATATGTACACAAAACATATTTACAATCAGTTGTTCATGGATTCAAAAGAAAATTCAAGAGAAATAGAACTTTAGGAATTGTCCATGAACCGACAATTCCAAAATATTTTCAGTTAAATCCTTGCAAATGTAAGAATCAAAACCCCATTTACCATCAATGATATGTGGTCCCAATCAGATAGGATCAAACTTGTCATGTTTTCCTTTATCCTCCAATCTGACATTCGACATTAAGACAAAATCATTAACTTCAAAATTCCTTGTAATGGTTCTTTTGTAAAATAGATGCTTACATTAAAGCTGCAACCTAATATTCTTGTCATGTACTTGCCTTCTTGATTCATCTAATTGTATCTAATCATTCATACAATTCTCATCTCATCATCCATTTCTTCATCATATTTTTGGATAAACTTGTACATTTGCAATAGGTTATTTTGAGGCAACCAAACATGTATACCATACACTAAATGAAAGGGTGCACAACCAGTAGCTTTATTCACTATTACTCTCTCATCCCACAATGCTTGTTGTAACTTTGAATCCCAGGCCCTTTTGTTCTTATCTAACACTCTTTTCATAATCTTTATCAGGCTCTTATTACTAGATTTAGCTTAACCATTTCCCTGTGGGTGATATGGGGAAGAATAAGAATCTTGAATTCCATACTATTGGCAGAAGTCACTAAACTCTTCACATTTGAAACACATATCATTATCTACCACAATAGTTTCATGACAACCAAACATAGTGAGGATATTTTGTAGCATAAATCAGTAACAACATTACTAGTATCCCTTTTGATGGGAATTTATTCAACCCGCTTAGTAAATTAATCAGTCACTACCAAGATCCATGAATGAAATCCACTAGACTTGTTAGGAATCTCTCCAATGAAATCCATTCCCCATTTTTTAAAATGTGCATCAACTGTAACATACCTCAAAGGTAAATTCCCACTAAACTTAATCTTACCTACAAATCTCTTGAAAGCATCATATTTATGGACATAACTATCGGCATCCTTGAAGATAGTTGGCCACCAAAAATGAGACCTCATAATTTTATGTGCAGTAGTCTTATCCATGTAATGGCACCCACATGCACCATTATTCATTTTCTCCAGCAAGTTCTTAGATTTATTGTAGTCCACACATTTGAGCAATACTCCTTCAATGCTCCTCCACCATAATTGACCTTGTATTATTGCATACTTAATGGCGTGCAACTTAACTATTTTCTTTATGTTTTCATCCATTTTAGGAGGCAGTGTCAATTTTTGTAAATATCCAATGATGTCCTTATACCATCCACATCAATCCATATAAAAAATATAAGGCCTTTTCTCTTCTTCTAACATATTTACCTAATTTGCATCTAAATTTCTCTGAGCCATTAGTTTTGCAAGTCCTAAGTGTCTAACCAATTTTGTGATCTGAATGTCAATATTAAACTCTTGGATTTTTTTTATCTATCTACAGCTACATCACTAGGAGTATTATTAGCACAAGAGGATGAAATAAAGAAATAAAGAGCTATCTACTACATCAGTAGAATGCTAGTCTCCTATGACTTCAATTACAACCTTATTGAGAAAGCATGCTTATAAGTCATCTTCACATCACAAAAATTGAGACACTACATGCTCTCACATATAGTAAGGCTGATTACTAAGATTGACCCTCTGAAGTACCTTTTGAGAAAAATAGCATTAACAGGGCGTCTGGCAAAATGGGTCCTCATTCTAAGTGAATTTGATATTGAGTATGTAGACAAGAGGGCTATTAAAGGACAATTCCTCATAGATCAACTAGATGATTCACCACTTCAAGATGATGCACCTTTAAAATTTGAATTTCCTGATGAGACCATTATGCATTTGACTAAGTACCCATGGAAGATGTATTTTGATGGTTCTTTCACATAACTAGGATTTGGAGTAGGGGTTCTGTTCATAGCTCCTCAAGGTTACAAAATCCCCAAGTCTTACAAATTGATGTTTCCATGCATGAACAACATTTATGAATATGAGGCATTGGTAAACAGTCTTAAGATTGCCATGGAATGGAAAATTGTAGAGTTACATGTATATGGTGACTCCCAGCTCATTATCAATCAAGTTAATGGAGATTAACAGATAAAAGATGACAAGTTGACACCCTACAAGAAATTGGTTGATGACTTCAAGAAGTAGTTTGTCTTCATCACATTCCAGCAGATACCCAGAATAGAGAATAAAGCTCAAATACTATGGTTACATTGGAACATCAATTCTACTATTACTTCCTGGTGGAAGAATTATCATATCCTACCTTTGATACCCCTAAATACCAAGTAATTTGTGCTTTGAACACCCCAGACCAATCTTGGTATGCTAATATCATTGCTTACCTCACTGACCAAACTATTCCCAACAATCTATCTATAAATAAGAAAAGAGCCCTGATTAGGATAGCATCACGTTATGTCCTCATAACTAATAACTTATATAGACAAGGTTTTGATGGTACACTTCTTAGATGTTTAGAATTCAAAGAGTCAGATCACGCATTAAAATAAGTCCACGAAGGTGTACGTGGATCACATTCAAATGAATTTTCACTAGCAAAGAAACTACTCAGGGAAGGCTATTACTTGCCTACCATGGAAAAAAGATGCTATTCAATTTTCCAAAACATATCATAAATTCCAGACACATGGAAATCTCATCCATGCTCCTACCAGAGAACTTATACCTTTCATTACACATTGGCTATTTTAGCAATGGGCCTTTGACTTGGTTGGACAAATACATCCCAATTCTTTAAATGGACACGAGTTCATCATTATGACCACTGAGTATTTCATAAAGTGATTCAAGGCCATCCCACTAATCAAATCCACTAGAAAATAGGTGGCTATGTTCATTCTGAACTACATTATCTATAGATATGTGATACCCTCATCAATTATAACAGACAATGGGGGCAAATTTAAAAATCAAGACATTGATGACCTTTGTTAATAGTTCCACATTACTCAACACTTCTCCTTAATCTATTATCCTCAAGGTAATGGATAGGGTGAGGCATCTAATAAGAATATTCTCAAGATCCTACATAGAACTATAAGTAAGTTTGGCAGAGACTGGAATCTACAACTGAATCTGGCACTATGGGCCTACTGAACAAGCATCAAAAAATCAACAGGAGCCACACCATTTTCCCTAGTCTATGGCACTGAGGCAGTACTACCTATTGAGGTTGAAATCCCATCTTTGTGGATATCTTTACAAGGTCTTGTTACTGATGAACAATACCGCAATGATAGGGTGAATTCTTTAGACCTACTTCATGAGCACAGACAATAGGTATTCGATCATATGAAGGTGTACCAAGCACGCATGTCCAAAGGGTACAACAAGAAGGTCAAACCATGAAAATTTGAAGTGGGGTATCTCGTCCTAAAGGAGATTCCAAAGCACCAGCCCAACAGAGAAGAGAAGGGAAAATTTGAACCTAACTGGCTGGGACCTTATGTTATCACTGCTACTTTTGGGACTAGAGCCTATCAACTGGCTACACCTGAGGGAGATGTCCTTCAAGATCCTATCAATACTCTATATTTGAAGTCATTCTATGCTTAATGTTTGGCTAGCAAAGCCTATACAGTGAAATAGTTCTCATAAAATACCAAAAACATTCAGAAATTGATCCTGAAGAAATCCAAAAATAGTGGAAAAAGTCCTAAAGAAAGCTATCCTTGGTGAAAACCTGGTAAACAGGCACCTTGATACTACAAAAACATTCAAAAAAGAAAAAATAGCAAAAAAATTGAAAAAGAGAAAAGTGCCTTGATTACAACCTGGTAAAACGGACATCTTGGTAGCAAAAAAAGAAGAAAGAAAAGATCTTACCAAGTGGTGAAAACCTGGCAATCAGGTGTCACTTGCATTTTGCACTCCATCTATTAATGCATTGTTGATACTAAGCCTTCACAATTACACCTATGCTAAAATGTTGACAACTATCTTATCCTTGCTTGGGATTTGTCTGTATTACTATCTTAGGATCAATTCATTCTGCACTAGGGGCATCTTTTCCAATCCAATAGGTTACATCTGCTAAGTCATCATAGTTTGGTTTGTCTACTAATATCATGCTTCTTGATACTTTCACGAAACTATTACTTTCACAACACAAAGATGGCACAAACATGAACAATGTTCCTATGACCCACCTGGGATTGCAAATAGGAACAAAGTTGTACACCGACATGAACACATATTGCTTGAAATCTGACCTTTTGATTGATAAATCTATACTGTGCTTGATAAATGAATCAATAGTATTTCTCAATACTACCCTAAAAACAGTTTGATCTTGGTTTGATTATGACTCTTTTATGTAGCCATGATGTTTTCACTGGGGGCATCTAAGAAGTTATGATTTTTATTTGATTGATTCACAATTGATAGTTGTTATGTCTTCCAAGTTACTCCATGACATCTACACAAAGACAAAGAGTTGCAAGGAAATGGGGCATAACATTTTCTTTGTTTTCTATGTATGGTGATCATTCCAAATGATCCTATAAATTTCACCTAACTTGTATGTTTATGGTAAGAGCTTCCACTATGGGTGGATAGCCGCATATATCTTGATCTTTGTTATGTGTAAACTATGGCGAGGTTGGAACAATTTCCTTATTTTTTTCTAACTCAGATTCTCACTAAGGTATACAAAGCATAATGTACCCAAGGATATGAATTTTCAAGGTCATTGCAGATCCAATATATTACCTTACACAACTTCTGATATATTAAAAGGAAGGTGACTATCGTGTTATCTTGGCTTTTATGCCTTGATACCTAAGTCTATTTCTGACATTACATCTGAATAAACATAGTATTCATACTTTCATAATATCAGTGGGTATTAGTGATTGTTGTACTATCAGGTGGTATCTGTTCTGAAATGCACCTAGTGATGATAAAAATGTTCCAATATCTACAAATGAGTGACAAGTCCTAAGAGTCTACATATAGATGCATTTATATATTACATGATGTATTTTTGAATGCAACAACATAAGGATTTGAGCTCAAACTCCTTTCTATTTTTAATTCATCAGAAATCCAAGATATTTACATATCCATGATTCCCAAAATGTTTGATCAATCGGGAACAAAATCAAACTCACCTTTTAAAAAGTAATTAACTTGGTACTCATGTGTTTACTCTTAAGAGACCCCTATTTTTTCACTTCTTATAATCCATTCTTTCTTGATATAACTATTCCATGCAAGTGATACATTCTTTCAACATAAGGATTTTATTTCTTTACTTAGATTTCATTCTCGAGGGGGCATGATCACACTATCATCAATCAAATTCTTGCTCAAAATAGCATTAAAAATGACTTCGTTATCAAACAAACTAGAGGCATGACAGTTTTCTTGACTAAGTGAGGACTATTGGATAAAAATCTTTGGTTCTCATAAGCTAGATATCTTGTGTTCCCTCATTTAAAAATATTCTATTAAATCTCCTCAAGGCTTCATACTAACTCTTGGATGACAACCAAGTTCAGAATCAATATTATCAATCTTTGGATGACAACCAAGTTCAGAATTGGTATTTTTAAACATCTTTTATTGACCTTTGGATGCCAACCAAGTTCAAAGTCAATTCTATCAGTTTAGTCCGATCAAGTGCGAGACTGATTTCATCAAACATATCATTCGATCATGAGCGAAATTCTTAATCTTTCTGACATCAAAATCAAAAACTTTCTTTGAATCAATGCGTTGCTCACACATCAATTCAAAGAGGGGCAAATGTAACAACCTAGATTTGGTTTACTCTGATTATAGACCCTATTTTCCCTAAGTGTGATCATACCCCCAATTATGTTCAAACAACCCTGTTACTGCTTGGCATAATTCTTTTGAAATCAATTTACTCTCCTAAAGTGATCAAATCACTAAGTTAATTACTTTTAGCCAAAATCAAAATCAATTAAATACATGGCTAAAATGATTAATTTTCTAGGAATTAAATAAAGTCCTAAATCAATTGCTCACTTGCAAAAGGAACCCATTCCCCTAGCCTAATTAATTTAATTAAATTTTCTATAGTCCTATTGATTATTAAAATGCAATTAAATATTTAAATAATTAACATTCCTATTTTTGAATAAATTAAATAAGTTTTATTCATTTCATTAATATTCCTCCCTAACCTAACACACTTCAACCACTTTGACTCTGGGTTTGAACCTATCCCAACCCATTTACCCTTGCTAAATCTAATTATAATCCTAATTCTATCCTAACCCACCTCCTAATGTTGTCACATTCCATTAACGAATGATTAAGGACTCCACCCACTTGAGAATGTCAAGGAATCTCAAGATTGCTTTCCTCAAGTCCACCTTCTCAAGCTTGCCTTACACCATTCCCATGCTTCTTTAAGGCTCTCATTAATGCCTCATTAATGGAGATTACTTAATCCCATGCCTCATTAATGCCCAAGGCATTAATGCCTCTTACACCATTAATGAGTTTTTCAACTCCATTAATACACCTTGTCCTCCCTCTCTCTCTTCGCATTCTTTTATAAATAGAAGTTTTTTTTTAGCACAAATAAGCCCATAATTTTAGAATCAAATGCATTGTTATTTTGTTAGAGTAAACCTTGACTCATATCATATTTTAGATTTCATGTTCATGCATTATTATTTTCATGCCTTTTAGAGCTAGAATGCATCCTTAATGGTTAAATAGTTTGTTTTTAACTCAAATCTTTCATGCTAAGTCATATATGTCACTGATAGTAGCATAATCTAAGGGTTGTTATGTTACTTGTCATACTCTTCTTAGTTAGAAAGCAATAGGTCAATTTTAGTTGCTTTATATGCTCATCTAACCATGTTTTCCACTAATGCAATGACCTATTGAAGTGTTGTGTCAC
Organism: Thuja plicata; assembly: GCA_018584345.1. Lineage (NCBI taxonomy): Eukaryota > Viridiplantae > Streptophyta > Pinopsida > Cupressales > Cupressaceae > Thuja > Thuja plicata. The sequence goes on along the minus strand of MU226013.1, from coordinate 1,704,030 downwards.
AGGTAATAGGTGCAATATTTCACACACACACACACACCAATAATCCTCATTACATATGTTAACAATTTTTTTTTTACAAAGGATCAGGGGTCTTAATATCAAGCTTGTCCTTCCTTTGTGATACAATAGGTTTCCCATCCTTTCATTTGGTATTATAAGGAAATTTTGGATCTTTGGTTGCTGACTATAACTATTATAGTATGGCCTATTATTATTTGGAGCCCTAAAATCTTAATTTTCTTATTCTTTTTTATTTATCCTATTAAGCCTCTCATCTTCTCTTTTACCAATTTTCCCTGATACTCTCATATTCATTTCTATATTAATATGTCTCTTATAAGATTCACTAATTATTCTCAAATTCTTATCTCTAAGATGATATCCCATTTTAGGCTCAAAATCATTTATATAAATAGCAATACATACCTCCCCATCAAGCCTTGGAAAAGCCTATGCATAGTTTTTTGGAATCTTTTATTGAATTCAGCAACTCCCTCATTACAATTTTTATTGATATTGTTAAACTCATTCAAAAAGAATCATTTATTGGTCTTATCACCATATTGATCCTTAAAGTGATAATTTAGCTCATCCATTGATCCCATTGAATCATGAGGTAATGCATTAAACCAATCCCTAGCATCCTCAGCTAGAGATAGAACAAAAAGCTTCATAACTACATCTTCATGTATAATATCATAATCATCCATGGTATGTGTAATTTTTTTTAGATGTTATTCACATGTGATTACATTATTTCCAGTAAATTTAGGGAGTTTATCCCTGATTTCATTTGGAAATACATTAGGATAACCAGGGGTACCAATAAAAGAAAATTTCTTGTACCTTTCTGCATGGATTAGTCTCCTTTGGAATCTATCATCATTTTGGGAAGTATATGATTTGGCATTTAATGCTGAGGTGGTTTCAAAACTAGCATAAGAAGGCTGAGTAGATTTCCTGAGAAAAGAAATCATCTTTTTCTTTTCTAAAAGAGTAGCCTCCAATTCTTCTTTTTATAGCTCTTTGTCCATAATCTCATTCTCCCTTTTGACCCTTTCAAGGTCAGTGTATCCTTTAGATACTTGATCCAATGGAAATTTGTCACTTTTTGGTTCATTTATCTCAACTCCTATCACCTTATTTTTTCCCTTATATTTAGGGCTTTGAGTAGTAACATTTTGGTGGGTTGTAGGTTTCTCTTCATCCTTCTTAGGTTTTTTAGCATAATTTGTTGCCTGATGTTTTAGAAATTTCTTTTGTGTTTTCTTATTTTTTCGCTCCTCTCTTTGTTTTTTGGGGACCCACAACTCTTGGAGTATTCATCTTCATCTTCAGAGGAATCTTCAAAATTTGAGGAAGTATTGTCAGATTCCGCTTCTTCTCTCTCACTAGGAGAATTGTAATCTCCATATGCATGCAACCCCAAGTCTAGAGCCTCTTCATATTATGATGTGTTTCCTTCATGGCTATATTGGGTTGGATCTTCTCTCCTAGTGTCCTCCTCTTGTCTTCTTGGAGATGGAATATCTTTGTTCTTATTTTCTCTCCAAGGCTGTCCAGCCCTAGAAGTAGTTGGAAGTCCACCTTCCATCTTACCTTTAGGATTCTCTTTCACTCTAGATCTCATATTCATATTGATAAAATGTGTATTAAACAATAAATATTACTCAACCCCGATTGCAAAGATTTATTCGACTCACCACCCACACAAGTTTGGGAAAATACAACACTAGCTAATATGAATACTACAATGAGGAAATTCATATGACAAAGGATTACTACCAAGGGATAAACAAGATGAACTCTGTACTTTCAAAATTCAACTCCCCAACAGAGTCACCATTTTTTGTGTGACTCATATTGGAAAATGATATGAACAATAAAACACCAGAGATTCCTTTAATGGTTTAACAATACTGTTACATATGTATTCCTAGTGGAGTCGCCATTTAGTGGGTGTTTAAAATTGGTTTGATTTGAAAACCACCAATATACCTTAAGACTAATGTTAGGAGTAGTTAGCTCCAAGTATGAAATCTTTAGAAGGTAACTAGACCAACTATAGGGAATACACTACCCTCTACACTTCTGGCTCTACAAAACAAAGGCGAGTACACCTAATCCAGATAAACATTCAACTCTTTACAACTCCTTATAATTCTAGATTTTAGCAATAGAAAAATGGTAAGAAAGTATGAAATGATAACCACTCAGTCAGTGACTGTTCACTACCATGCAAGACAGAAAAAAAAACAACCACAAAACTCAAAAGGACCTAAGATGGTTTTGATGTTTTTGATAGGGCACAATATAGCCAAATCTATTTCAGATATGTATCAATGTCAAAAATAGTAATTACTGATCAATTCTTTATACATTAGGCAATGATTTTAGTTCAGATATAGGACATAGAAACTAACTATTGTCAAGGACTCAAAACCATTAATACAAATAATTCAGATCAAACACTTCTTATAAAATCTTTATGTAGACAAACTCAAATAACTTATGTCATATCCAAAGCACTATTTGATTTTATCCTAGATCAAAACTATGGAATAATGATATATACACATAAAAATTCCATGTAGTGAGTCAAAAGATTCACAACTCAATAGATAAGAACCAGGGAGAGACTTAAATCTAAACGATTGTATTAACTACAAATATTCTAGATTCAATTGAAAAATGCTTCAAAACATATGCCACTTCAACAAATGCAAAAGATCAGCAACTTTTTATTCTATAATGATGCTCTCTAGATATACATCTTCTATACCCATAGGAAACAGTAAATAATTTTATTCCTTATGATACTGTAAGACCAGAAAAGGGAATGAAAAGCATATATAGGTAACCATAAACCCTAAACAATATTCTAACCTATCTAATCTAACATTAGAGCCATTGAAATAGGAATTTACAATTGTAATGCAAGAAAAACACAAGAACTCCCTTCAAATGATGCTCAAATGTCCTCCTTTCTTCTCCATAAAGGTGGATTATGTTTCTCTTTGACAATAAAAATATTGCACAAACAACTTTGAAAGCACAAGTTGATAAGAGAATACTAAGAGATAGTGGTTCAACCTTGAAAGAGAGAAAGGCATCTCAATTTATAGGAAATGAGAGGAATTTAGGTGAAGATTGCATAAAATCAATGCAAAATAGAGGGAAAAGAAGGTAGGATTCTTGGAAGCATGATATGGGGGAAAATGAATGAAGAAATATTGGAGATATTGAAGATATTGAAGAAGTACCTTAATAGGGATGTGAATCCTCAATTAAGTGATATGACAATTAGGTAGGATTGGGAGGATTTAATCAGTTAATAAATCAATATTCCTCATCAATCTAAATTAGTATTTATGAAATTAAAAAATCCTATATATTTGGAATTAGGAAATTAATTAAAAATTAATTAATTGTGAAGACTTAGGAAAAGGGAATAAATAAAGTCAATTTATTTATTCAATTAGGACATAGGGATAAACTATGGTTTATTCATCCCGATAGGATAGGTTAGTGAATTATCGATCAAATTCAAGGTAGTCATGTTGAATTGAAATGATTTTGATGATATTGATAAGGATTAGGATCAATTCTAAGGATTTTGGAATAGTTTAGGAAATCATAAGGCATTGATGAGCTTTGATAATGCACCCACATGATGAAGTTTGGAAATGATTGAATAACGCCAATGAACTTTGATGATGCCATAGGATTGAAATAGGAAAGGGGAAACATCAATGATCTTGGAAAATGTTCCTGAAATAATAACGATCAGAAATAGTATTGATGAACATGGACAAGACTATTCAATTGATAATGATAGATTGATAATGATAACACTGATGAACTTTGACAATGTTATCAAATAGCTGATTAAGGCGATACAAAGCATCGATGAACTTGGACAATGATCCTAGAATGTTGAAAAGACTAATCAAATTTGGAATAGGGTTTTGATCAGTTTGTAGAATAGGTGAATTAGTCATCGATGATCTTGGACAATGCCCTAGAATGGTTGGAACGAGTCCAAATAATTTTGAAAGTGATTAGGAATAGAATATAATGGGTTTGAATTGATTTAGGAAGATTTGGAATGGTTTAGGATCGAATAGGATCAGTTTAGGATCGAATAGGATTAGTTTAGGATTGATCAGAATTGATTAGGAAAATGATCGATTTGATAAAGAGAGTAGAAATATTAGTAAATAATTGAACAATTTTACATTATTCAATCATCGATAAAAGACACAATGTTGTCATATAATAAAGATCATATGTGCAACATAGAGGAATAATTAGGTCACAAAACAATGTTTCAATTATGATGCTAAAAATTTTAAAACACGTAGAATAGCAGGCCCGAACCATTTTTAGATGTCTACATTTTTCTCCTCTTTGATACAATGTGATTATTAGTGTTGTGTCAAAGAATCCTAAAGAAAAAATAGCATTAAAACATGCCCCAGTGATAGTGGGATACATAGGTTCCCCGTCGAGAAATCATCCAAAAAATGTAAATGATAGGTCGATTTGTCGACAATGATGAGATGGATCCACAGTAATGATTAGATCAAAAATCATAGGTAAAATGCAAAATATATGAGGCACAGAGTGCTAAAAGCATCACGACCAATAAAAAATGCAAGGGTCGTATGTCCTTCAAGGAAACCATGAGGCTATAAAAGGGCTTGGAGAGGGTTTTGGAGCTCATTTTCACTCTCACATTTGGAAGAATTGAGCTCTCGAGAAAGGAGGATGGATCGAGTGGCAGTGGAGAATCAGTGCGGGGAATGAGTGCATAGCTACCAATGGATGGCTAAAACGGGACTCGAGGTGAGTACATATGAGCCCCTCAGTGATTTCTAAGTTTACACACATTTTAAGGTAGTTTAGGGCTCAAAACAAGGTCAAATAGGGTCTATAGGGGGTCCACATGTGCCAATGTGTGCGGGTCATGTGCCCACCTGTGTAAAAAGAATAGGTGGGATGACCACTTGTGGTACTTGTGCAGGTGGTAAGCCAAGCTGTGCAGTTGGTAAGCCAAACTATGCAGTTGGTCAAGAGGTCTGCAAATGCCCTAAATTAGGGTCTTAGGGTCCTAAACCACCCTAAACTTCCCTAAACAAGTCATAACACTAGGATAAGATCAAAATTAGGTCAAATTTGGTCAAAATATGTCCTAGGTTGGTCAATAAGTAACAGAAAGTACAGAAAGTTGACCAAAGTTGCATGGTGATCGTAGGAGGAGCTTGTAGTTTCACAGACACAAGAGAGCAGACCAGCATGTCTGGACATCTGAAACTAACTAAGCAGTCATGAGAGCCAGATCCTAGCCTCACTAGGACTATACTACATCACTTATATACTTGAGATTAGGCCAAATTGAGGCTTGATCACAGAACTGGCAGAGCGGTGGCACTTGGAGACGAGCTCATTCCACTTGCCAAAAGGTGAGGCTATAATGATATTGGAGGATGTGTGGCGCATCCTCTAGATTCCCATCCATGGGGAGCTAGCAGAGTATGATCCCTAGATAGGGAGATTAGCATTGCATATATTTTTTGAGAGTGATGACGAGGACCCTTATATCTAGGATTACAAGATCCGATCGGAGACAGTCGCGAGACAACATGACAGGCTAATTGCACTGATATGTGGGGTGATTGCATGTCTACTAGTGCATGAAAGATGACACCATGGATTCTCTATCAGCTAGGGGAGGGTTTTTGAGGACATGATCATGGAGAGGATAGTGTTTACATGGGGTCCATGTATTTTGGCGATGACGTACTATCAACTCCATCAGTTGGCGTATAGGGGAGGATTATCTATCAGTAGTGGGATCACACTACTACAGGTTTGGGCATATGAGCACATAGTTGTTTTCTATCCCATTTCTCCGAGGATCATATAGCCAGACATGTCATATGTATACTGTTATCAAAGAGTGCTTGCACAGGGGCCGCTAGGATACACATTGCATTTTTGGCATGAGATAAACCTGCTCAGAGATTTCACATGGAAACCATTTCGAGATTGCCTCAGATGGGATGATGACAGAGAGAACCTACCTTACTATTAACATGATAGGTACCACATCAGGAGGGTGATCATGGGTCACATGGTCAGCGTGATTCATCTTCTTGAGAGAGTTCACAGACAATTTGGAGAGTGGCAGGGAGCACCGACAGGTACAACATTGTTTTCTTGATCAAGGGCTGAGGTGAGGGTATGGGGTGTAGTGCTTAGGCCTCAGGTGGCATACGTGGAGTTTGAGTAGTTATGACCCAGACAGTGGGGAGTAGGTATAGATATTAAACATGCAAGGAGTACAAATTAGTATGATAGATGGTTTGATGAGCATAGGCCTGTTCCTCTGACAGATCTTGAGATGTCAGTACCGAGAGTATAGATGGCAAGGGATGAGAGCACCAAGGAGGAGGATAAGGATAAGGAGGAGGAGGAGTTAGATGTTGAGGAGGATGAGGATGAGGATGATGTTGACAAGGATCTCAGTGATATGTCGATGCAGATGGATGAGGACATGAATGATCTGCTATAGGAGGATGACTTTCAGGGTCCGAATGATAGGTTTTTGGATCAGAGACAGTGCATTACAGAGCTTATGAGCCAATTAGACCAATTAACACTTGAGAGAGACATTGATAGAGCTACATAGGATATAGAGAAAGGATCACTTGCAGCATAGGTGGACAAATTGATAGGAGAGAGGGATGCAGCTATGGCCAGAGCACAAAGGATTGAGGAGGATTCATGCCTATTCATCAGTACCATTAGAGTTGTAGGTGTGAATGAGATTGTAGGGATGCTAGGACATTCCCAAGAGGAGAAGAGATACTGGTAGGATATGTATGAGAGAGATGTGTCTTGAGATCACTGGGCACTGAGCTACAGAGTTTCATCTAGAAGATCACACTCCCGTAGGACACAGAGTAGCGGGGTTACTAGGACCGATGGGGCCACCTAGATTAGGATAGAGAGGGCATCAGATAGGGGAGCCTCATCTTCCAGTTAGGATAGGGATCATGAGGACTGAGAGAGCAAGGGTTGACTGGGGATTCTCTCTAGTAGAGGGACATTTTTGATAGACATGTTATAGATTATGAGCCTACGGGCCTCAGTGTATACATACAGCTTGATTTTTGTACTCTGATAATTTTTTGAGACATTTATATATGATATACAGCTACTTTATGATGCACAAGATGGATTCTTATGTATATGATTTACTTTCCTATTATATGATGATGCTTATATATTGTAATGTATGTCCATTGTTATGCAATATACATATGTTATGGATGCAAGCATTATTTTTGTCTTTTTGCTTTTTGAAATGTATGAATGAAAAATGTAAATGTATATTTGGAGTTTTTTCTCATTTATGAATGAATGCAAAATGCACATGTTTTTTTTTTTTTTCCTTTTATGAATGCATGTATGCAGGATGCACCTATTTTTGATATACCATAGTACTAGACCAAGATAACTGCGAGGACTGACTGAAGAATTGTTAGCAGAAAGTGAAAATTAGACGAAGAAATGTTATTAAGATAGAAAGATCTTGGCTTTCAAAAGTGCAATTTTTTTATAAGAGCTTATTTTGATATTGCAAAAGTGGATGCAGTGCATCGTGGCACAAAAGCCAGAGAGATAAAGTTATCCTTTTGCATAAACAAAAATGATGCAGACAGAGGATTATCTTCTTTGTCTTGGAGCATATAGCGTACATGCCCCAAAATTCATGAGATCATCGAACATGCATAAAATAAAGCAAAAACAATTGGTCATGAACCATCGCGGCTACTCTCATAAGTTCAGATAATATCATCGAGTAGCATAGGAACATGATCAAAAAAGAAAATCAATAAAATATAAAACACTCACAAAAACAATGTGAGCCAACAACCATTCTGATCTTTTGTTGTTTGAAATAAATTTTCTTTGATTGATAACTTAGATAGAAAATTGATTGATTGGATAATTGATTGATAGATTGGATAGATTGATTGGTTGATAGACAAGAAAGATCAAAAGATTGAACAAGTCCAACTAGATTGAATGTTGTGTCACAATGAGTAAGATCACATTTGTGAGAATATGATTTTGTTAAGCACAGAGTGACGATTCTACCACTGATGTCTACAAACATGATGATCGTGTCGAAAAAAGAAGACAAGTATGTACAAATTTATTGCAGATTTTGTTGAAGAGATTTTCACAATTTTTAGGATTTTTGAGATATTTGAAATTTTTTGTGATGATCTTTTTTCAGGACTTTTTATGATTTTTATGATTTTTCAGCATCATATTTGATTTTTTTAGGGTCTTTTTTCACGATTGTATTTGATTTTTAGCAAATTTTCAGGACATTATTTGATTTTTTGGAATTTTAGCCACTTATTTGGATTTTTTAGGATTTTTTTAGGTCATTAATATATTTAGAATTTTTTATCTCCATACTAATTTTCGAGGAATCTCATAGATAAACCACATTCAAGGTCTTGCCCCTAGTTTGAATTCAAATTCAAAGACGCTCAGTGCTAGGAATCTGCCCCCAGACAAAAGAGAGACTATGTACAGAGGCCAAAGGGATAGAAAGACTGGGTGTACCAAGGGTAAGACAAAAAAATCAACTAGTTACAAGCCATAAAGTGGCACAAGGGTCGATTCAAAGTGAAAGATGTGATCAAGAAAGGAAATTAGGATATCAAGTTGTAATATATGAAATAGGGGTAAAGGATTATTTAAGGTGTTGAAAGAGGATAAGGTGATTTAATTGATTAAAGTGTGTTGAATTCCTTAACCCTATTTTGTACTTACTTGAATTTAATTGATTGTGTATTGCAATTGTGATTAGGGAGAAGATAAGATGTTCCTCTATTATTTTCAAATGCACAAATGGGAGATCCAAGTTGATCAACCCAAAAGAAGGGCTAATGCACAAATGAATCAACTATTTGGAAAGGAGAATAACAAGAAGAGAATCTTAAATTCTATTAATTACATGTATAGAAATGATATATGATTGTAATTGAAGAGATAGGAGAAATGCACTAACCTTGAAATATTACAAATCAAAGAATGTTTTTTTCTGAGGTCTGTAGACTTTTTTTTGGAAAAAATGAGAGTTGTTCCGGAACCAAAACACAGAGATGAACAAAACCCAAAAATATTTTTCTGTTCCGATGTCATCTTATGAAAAGGTCAACCTTGACCTACAAATCTCAACCCTGACCCAATAATGTTGACCCTAACCTGCACAGGTCCGACAGAGAATCTATTCGCGTCATCCGAAAGAAATCTGAAAAGGGTATCTAGATCTGGTCTCAAATCTATTGTTTTTAACCTGTACCTACAAGAAAAAGAGGATTGTTTGTTGTGGGGGAGGGGTTTGCCTTGGTCAAACCCCGGTTATGGAATTAACCTTAAATATATATAATTTAAATTGTAAAAATAGACAAATTAAATGCTTAAATTCACCTTGCTTATAAAAGTCCTTGTGGCAGATTTGAATCCTTGGATCCACAATTATGCTTCAAGATGTGGAATGTAGAAAGGTAGGATGTCTTCAATCTCTTTCTTGTAGATCTCCAACACCAAGTATTGAATGGGTTCTTGAATTTGGAATAGGCTTGGAAGAAGGTGGATGGAGAGATCACCAAAAGGGCACTATGTAGCTTGAATCCTTCAATGGCCTCCAATGGATCTCCTTCATGAAAATGGATGCTTGAGTGGATGGATGAATCCTTGCTTCAAATATTTCTTGATTTCTTGCTTGAATCTTCACTTGATGATGTTCCTTAATTGCTCAAGGATGCATAGGCTTCAATAGAGGACTTAGTTTCTCAATATTGCTTAGAGAAAATGAGGGGAGAAAGGCTCCCTTTTATATGAAACTAGGGCACAATCTTCTAAGGAGGCCGACATAGGAGAGTTAAATTTCCATTAAAGCCTTTACCCCTAGGAGAGGACCTATATTAAATATAATTTTGGAATCAACACTTCAGAACCCGAAATAGCTAACCCAGAAGCGAGAAAATACTTTTTTCAAAGACTGACATCCAAAACTGTGAGACCCTAGGATCTGAACCCTGGGTCAAGGTCAAGGTTGACTTTGACCTAGTTTAGGGTCAAGGTCAACCCTGACCTAGGTCAGGGTTGAGGTTGACATAGACGTAAAAGACCGACCCTGACCCTGAAACCCAGAATCACCAGTCTGCAGTTTAGAATGCAGAAATTAGACTAAACAAGAGTGGAAAGAGGGATAGAACAGGGGGGAATCCATGTCAAGATCAGGAACCCATTCTAGGTGCTTTATATGACCCCAAACCACTTACTCGGAAGGCTACATAAGTCTAAAATGAAAGTGCTTTTATTTTCCAACTATACACAAGTGGAGTCATGATAGACATTGGAGCAACAATATACTACCCGTGGCACCTGTTTGCCAGGTTTTCACCATGGTACTTTCCCAAAGTGCCTATTTTCTAGGTTTTCACTTGTGGATGGGATTTTTCTCTTTCTTTGTCTCAAGATTTTTCCCAAAGCACCTGTTTGCCAGGTTTTCACTTGTGGACGAGATTTTTCACGTCAGGTTGACCAAATGTAAGACCAAAAAAAGGCATGAAAAGAATATCTAGGTAACCACAAAACCTAAACAATATGCTAACCTATCTAATCTAACATTAGAGCCATTGAAATAGTAATTCATAAATGTAATGCAAGAAAAACATAAGAACTCCCTTCAAATGATGCTCAAATGTCCTTTCTTCTCCATAAAGGTGGATTATGTTTCTCTTTGACAATAACAAGATTGCACAAAGAAATTTGAAAGAAAAAGTTCATAAGAGAATACTAGGAGATAAGGGTTCAACATTGAAAGAGAGAAAGGCATCTCAATTTATAAAAAAATGAGAGGCAATTAGGTGAAGATTGCATAGAATCAATGCACAATAGATGGAAAAGAAGGTAAGATTATTGGAAGCATGATATGGGGGAAAATGAATGAAGAAATTTTGGAAATATTGAAGATATTGAAGAATCACCTTAATAGGGATGCGAATCCTCAATTAAGGGATATCACAATTAGGTGAGATTGCGAGGATTTAATCAATTATTAAATCAATATTCCTCACAAATCTAAATTAGTATTTATGAAATTAAAAAATCCCATAAATTTGGAATTAGGCAATTAATTAATTAAAAATCAATTAATTGTGAAGACTTAGGAAAAGGCAATAAATAATGTCAATTTATTTATTCAATTAGGACATAGGGATAAACTATGGGTTATTCATCCCGAGAGGATAGGTTAGTGAATTATCGATCAAATTGAAGGTATTAATATTGAATTGAAATTATTTTGATGATATTGATAAGGATTACGATCAATTCCAAGGATTTTGGAATAGTTTAGGAAATCACGAGGCATCGATGAGATTTGACAATGCGCTTGCATAATGATATTTGGAAATGATTGAATAGTGCCAATGAATTTTGATGGCGCCATAGGATTGAAATAGAAATGGGGGAACATTGAAGATCTTGGATAATGCTCCCAAAATAATAATGATCAGAAATAGTATTGACGAGCATGAACAACACTATTGAATTGATAATGATAGATTGATAATGATAACATAGATGAACTTTGACAATGTTATCAAATAGTTGAATAAGGGGATACAAAGCATTTTTTAATTTGAACAATGCTCCTAGAATGATGACAAAATTGATCAAATTTGGAATAGGGTTTTGATCAGTTTGGAAAATGGGTTAATTAGGCATCGATGATCTTGGAAAATGCCCCAGAATGGTTGGAATGAGTCCAAACAATTCTTAATGTGTTTAGGAATAGAATAGAATGGGTTTGAAATGATTTAGGAAGATTTGTAATGGTTTAGGATTGAATAGGATTAGTTTAGGGTTGATCAAAATTGATTAGGAAAATGATCAATTTGATAAAGAGAGTATAAATATTAGTAAATAATTGAACAATTTTGCAATATTCAATCATCGACAAAAGAAACAATGTTGTCATTTAATAAAGATCATATGCACAACATAGAGGAATGATTAGGTCACAAAAAAATGTTTCAATTGTGATCTAAAAATGTTAAAACACATAGACCAGCATGCTCAAATGATTTTTAGGTGTCTATAGTTACTTCCCTAAGTTATTCCAGCCCTTCTAAATGATCTTGAAAGTCTTTTTATAGATGAAGGACTGCAACAAGGTTTGGATCATTTAGGGTTAGGGATCAAATAATTAAAAACACTACATGAGAGAAGAATTTAATTAATCTCAACAATCAATAAGCTCTTTCATTAGCAATTTGAAACATTCCTTTAAAACATTCTCTTTGAAAAATTGAATCTAGCCACCATCCATCTTGGGAAACTGAAGAACACAACCCTGCCATAGGAATAATAAATGGAATGTTTGGTTCACATTAATTAACTTAGGAAAACCTAGCCCTTGAAAATTTTAGAACATCAACTATCCCTTCTTGAAAATCTCAAGAGCTTGAAAATCTTATCTAATCTTTATTATAAATATCTGGAAACAATCCCTCATTAATGGCCAAGAACAGAACAAGCCAAAAAAATGGATTTTAAATTGTTTAACAAATTAACCAAAAACCCTAAAGAAATAATCTCGAAATAAATGCATTTAGAACCACCAAAAATTCCTTCGTACAACATCCAACACATTTACAAAGATGGCCTAGAAGATCAAATTTACCTATTAAATACTCTACAACAAGACGACACAATTATCCGCTTTGAAAAAACCTCATGAAAATAATTTAGATATTCAAATATCTAGCTCTAACGGCTATAATGGTGCAAAAAAAAAAATCAACGGTCGATATTTGAATATTTTATAACTTTAAAAGAGAGCCATTGATCTTCCTCTTAATCACCTAGGCATCAAGTAAAAAAATTACTTAAGCCTAGTCAAAATCCATTGAACTCCAAGTGGCACCTCCCCATTGGGCCTTGGAAGAACCTGTTCCTTAGCCCTCCTATAGAGGCCCCACACTTATTAACTCTAAGTTGGATGCATGGAAAGATTTTTCCATCATTTGATGCATATCCATCATGTATCCTCCTTTTGCACGATGATGAAAAATGTTGGATTTGATCTCCCTTTTACCACCTTCATCTTTGCTAATGCTTGCACACATCACCCTTTCATTTGATCCATCTTACTAGTCCCACCATTTAACTCTCTGCTTGTACCACGTGGTACCATTGAATTTTTTGGGACATCCTACTTGGCCCTGCCACCTATCAGTCTACCACATGTCAGCACTCGTGCCATTGCAATATCTAACTAGACATGTCATGACTCATATCATGCCATAATACCCTACCAACATCTATCACTACATCAACCATGTCATCTGAGTGCAGGCCCACAAAATTTCCCACCATCTAGCCACCACAAACCACCACTTAACTGCTTGGCTTTGAACCGCTAGTCAAAAAGCCACATGTCTTTATGAACTTAACCATTGTGGACTTGAATATAAAAACATCAATTCTTTCTCTGCATAGCCAATGTGGGATAAAGAACTTAGAATATTTCAAACAAAAGAAAACCAGCAAAGGCACCATGGATAATTTGACCACTTTCAACATGTTCAACTGCATAGAGACCACCCAAAGGTAGAAAAAAATGATGTCCTCATCCTTCTGCAACCTTCTCCCATGAGATCAAGAGAAGAACCCTTTGCAACTAAATATTTCTACCATTGAAGCTTTGCAAAATGGTCAAAATTGTGCTCACACAAATGATTACTAACAGATCATTTCCATAGTGAGCCTAATACATTTAACTTACCAACTGAGGAGATGCCCATCACTCACAAGGATATATACAAGATTCATTAGAACCCTTTTGTTGGAGAGTAGATAGATTATGACATAGAGTGACAACTTGGTATCCAGGCTCTCATCTGATTATTTCATGATTATAGCATTCTGGATAGTGAAATAATATGTTGATTCACTATGATGCACAATATCCACTTTCTTGTGTCATAGAGGGATTCATAGGTCACTTTATCATTGCATATAAGAGTCATTAGGGATTCATGGCTGGTTGGGGTCAAGTTCTAGAGAGACTTGTGACCATGCCATAGCAGTTAGGCTGGGGTCAATCCCTCCTAACACATATGTACCAAAAGATGCATGAGGTATTCTTCTGAGGTGCTAGATGTATGGCTACAAGTGTACTTATATTATAGGTATGGGCATGGGAGAACCTTTCCATTAGTAGACCAGTAACATATGATCCACGATGGAGTGATCAACCTTTTGTTTATAGGTACTCAGGTTTCTTGACACAACCCTACTTGGGGAAGACTGACTTTGGAGATGTCAGCTTGATGATTTTATCTTGGTTGTTTAGAGGCCATATAGAGGCACTGAGGTTTGGGCTGACTAGAGGGCTTAAAAGAGAGATTTATTTTTATCCCATCCTTTTTCTTGGGAGGACTTCTACTATTGTTGAGCACTTTAATTTTTCTTCAGTACTACAACAGTATGGCCATCCATAGAGTCTATCGTAGGAGTTAATGTCATATTATCATTTGTTTGATGAGGACTATTGAAGGTGGTCTCCAAGACAATCTACAACTATGTATTTACAGGAGCTCGTAGGATTACACCAACCATCCTAGGATTATCTGGAAAAAATAATAGATGCAGTGTTCACACCATAGTATATGGATTATTTTTCACACCATCCCTTTCTGAGATTCATGGATTTGGTTAAGAGAGTGCCTCAAATAGAGGATTATATGTCCCACAAAGGGTTGGAGGGGGTGGACAGAGGGCTCTGACACATAGTGGAGTAGGAGGAGACCTAGTTATGTCGGAGAACCCTAGACAAAATAAGTTTTCCTTTGGAATTCTTGGACTCCATCATGTCCCTAATAGTCTTTAGGTCATGTTATAAGCAAAGGTTTCATATTGGACATCTCTTTTAAGGCCTAGTTCCAAGATTGGCATTTTATAAGCCCTTGGTCAATGATTGGTAAAATAATCTCCAAAACCTAAATTATAGGTTATTTTCATGTTTTCCATGTTTTTATCCATTAGCAGTCATAAGATATAGGTTTGGACCAAGTTTGGTCACCTAGAGTGCAAAATATTACAAAATTAGTTTTAGTTTTAAAATGGGATGTAACCATTGTAAATTCCTACATAAGCCCTTATAGGTAGGTGGTAGGCTAATATGATGTAATTTTGGCATTCAAATCAATAAAAACAACCACTTTTCTAGCATTTTTGAGAAATAGTCAGTTTGTACAGACATGTATGGAAGTATTGGAGGGAAAGGATCACACATTAAGGTATCCCTATGTATTAGCTTTCATTTTCACTTGGTCTTTTTGGTGCTCAAATCAACAGATTGGATTGCCTATGGACTTGCCAATCCAATGCTGGGAAACCCAAGTGATTTGGCCAACTAACAAGGTTTCAACCAAGACAAGGTTGAACCTTATGCAATTCTGGCTCTGCAGAACCAAGGTCGGTAAGCCTATACCTTAGATTTATCCTTCAAATATAAAGGATTTTTATAATAGATAAAGTGTACTTCAATCTTCTTTCCCTCACAATATGGCAAGGTACTTGAAATAAATCTTCACTAAAAGTAATGTGTCACAAAATCCTAACTAAATTTTTTTAATATGTTAAGTGAATGTTTGTGAATATATATGTGAATTGAAAAGTGTAGATGGGTATATCTCAAAACTATAAACAATGAACTAATGACCATAATCCAATAAACAAGGAAGACCAGTGCCTTAATCAACCATGGCAATATAGTCACTATCATTCCAATCTTATGTTCAACCTCATAGATAGTTTTACAAGAAAACTTATCACTTCAAAGGTGTTATGAAATGAATATGCAACCTTAATACAAATTTAGAGATATTTCAAAAGGGTATGACTTCTCAAATGATAGACCAATTGACTGAGGACTCAAACAACATAATTTAACCATGCAAAATGAGAAAACCAATTGATAATAAAGATCATGAACTAGATCAGGAAGCATATACATCAAACTATCACTTTGAAGAACTTCTAGTGATTTATTCAAGGGACTAATTGTAAAATGATGATGAAATAATTACACATGTGAAAGAAAAAAGACTTATCTTTATTGATTTTAGAAAAATGATACAAGTAGGTTCATGTTATAGTTGTTGATAAAAAACTATCCAAATATGTGAAATTGTATTATATTGTCTCTTTACATTTTACATTATGTATATATATATATGTGTTTGACTAGATTTCACACCTCTTTAGCATGAAAAGAAACAACCCTTATTACAAATTATTTTGAAAAAACAATAAGCTAACTAAAAAGTTGCTGGAGATTTTCCTTTATGCAAATAGTTGACTTTATGTTTGTCATTGATGACAACATATAGTATACATCAGTGAACTGTATTCACTTTTCAGTATGGATATGTAGAAGCCTTGTGTGGTTATTTTTAAGTTTCAGACATAGTTACTATACCATGTACATACATGCAGATTCATATGTTATGTAACCATTGAGTTATGTTAGTCTATCTACCAGCCACAGTTTTAGAAGATTTCTTTCAGAAAAATGACATTAGTTTCATTGATTCTTTAGTTGCATCTATCTATGGGATATGCATGTTTAGATTCATGTTTAGTTATGAGTCTAAGATAATTAACCAAAGGTGCTAATTGTGTTTCACTTGAAGCATGATGTTTGGGTAATTTTAGTGGAGCCAACTATGTGAAGTGATGCATCTATTCAGTTTGAGTTGCTTGGTTCTAATTATGTTGCATGCTTGGTTTAGTTGACAAGAGAAGCATTGAAGGAATTCCTAAAGCTAACAAAGATCATATATTTCTGAGAAGATACTTATATTAGTTCATTTGAAGATCACTAAGTGTGAGTGATAAGAAAAGAGATAGAAAAAGAATAGAGAAGAATGCCAGTTGTTTTGGGATAGTAAAGACATTTCATTCATTAGACAAAGATCTATGTGAAGAAGTGAAAGAATACAATACATTGGAACTGATCAAGACAATGGGTTTACTCAAATAGTTCATTATCATAGATAGTGTATATCTATTTTACTAAAGGTTGTAGCCTTCATTATATTAGCAGTGATCTTTTGGACGGTGAGTCCTTATCCCTAACAGGGTTACTTGTAAAAGACTCCTAACATGGTCCAACCCTTAACCAGGTCATTGTACTTATTGTATTGTAAAGATCAACTCCTAACAGGGTTGTAAGATATTCTAATAGGGATTATTATACTCAAGTATAGTTCTTTGTGGGTGTTAATACCCACCAGGGTTTTTTCTATTTTGGTTTCCCCGTAACCAAAATTGTGGTGTTCTATTTTGTGTTATCTGAATGTGTATATGCTTAATGTTATTTTGTAATTAATTGGAGAAAAGAATTAAACTAGCTGATAATTGATTCACCCACCCCCCTGCCCTCTTAGTTATCCCTTGGGACTATTCCAACAATTGGTATCAGAGTCAAGTGCCTTGGAGAGAAATCCTGACATCTTAAGGTAGATCAAATGGCATACTTCAGGAAAGAGAGTCCTAAGTTTGATGGAGAGAATTATCTTGACTGGAAGAACAAAATGATAACATATCTTCAATGTGTTGGTTTTGAGATCTATGATATTTCTACTCATGAAATTGATGCTCCTACCTTGAAAGATCTTGTAGAACAAGACTGTACTAATAAACAAAAGGAAGTATTCACCCAAAATGCAACTGCCAAAGAAGCCCTAATCAGTGACCTATCTTACAGTGAATTTTCTGAGATCAAGAAGGTAGACAAAGCATATTCAATTCGGAAATACCTAGAAGACATCTTTGAACGAGACATTTAAGCCAAAAATGCACGCAAAAATACCTGGAAGAAAAGATACAACAATTTAGTGATTCTACTTGAAGAAAAAATCAGAGCTTATAATCAGAGGATTAATGAAGTAGTCTCAGGAATTAAGAACAATGGTGGAGAACTTTTAGAGGATGATATAATGAAAAAATTAATGACCACATTGACAATAGATTATGAAAGCATGATAGACATCTTGGATGAAACCATGCAATTCTCAAAGGACTTCAAAAGAGAAACCTTGATTAGCAAAATATCAGCATTTGAGATATCAAGATTGAAGACATAACCTAAAATGGAAACAACTTTCAAAGCCTC